>JAODXP020000010.1:5412892-5481865 GCA_027497455.2 Sardinella longiceps | reverse complement strand
TGTCATTGAATTCAAATACATAAACCCATGTTTTGCTGTTGTACACTGATCAAGATTAGCCTAGTCAATGGACATACCCCCCCCCTCCTCCCCCCAACCCACCTTGATCTTGACCTGCCATTATTTCAACTCTTCCCTGCACCATAGCATAACGATTATAGGCTATTTATGTATCTCAAACCTATCAGAAAATTACACCAACTACAATCTTTACTACTCATTGTTAGGGACACACACTGCAGTACTGAAGTTCTTATTGATAACTAGTTAGCAAACATTTGGCAGCAAGACAGAAATTATAAGTTACAGATGTAAAGCAGTTACATCCCAATTGAAGAAGTGCACAGTAAATCATTAATGTCTTCAAACCGTGCACACTTTATGTGGGCAACTTTTCACCACTGTTTGAGGTATCAGGAGGTGTTTTTTATCAGAGAATTTGTTTTAGTACCATGTCCAAATAAATTTGAATGACATACAGTATAGTAATATGAAGGTTGGATAAATGGAAGTTTATTCACACCAGCCATCCAGGATATGCACTGTGTTGTTCTGTCCCCCCCCCCCCCCCACACACACACACACACACACACAACTGGACAGAAAATTAGCCAGGTAAACAGCATCAGGTGGCTCCGCTCAAAACTCATTTCTGTCCACCACATAGTCAGAAAAAGTACAATGCACGGAGAATAATGTGACACTGAGCTCTGCGTGCCAATCAGTGAACAGAGTGAGAAATGGAAACTATAGCAGACATCATGGCTATGTTCTAGTGCCAGAAAGACAAAAAAAATTGTTGTATGCCTGTTGATTAATTCACTAATTTTACAGCAAAATGGCACAGTATCCCTTTAATGTTTATCAGATGTGAATGTATTAATATTTATCAGAAGTTAACACTCTCCATATATGGTTAACAGGATGTTTATATAAAAAGGATAGTTCCAGTCCTTGATTATGATTGGCTGAATCACATTCGATGCCATTGTATATTCCCTGATATAGCACGGCTGAGACTGCATTTCATAGACCATGTAAGTCCCGCCCAGTTACGCCCCTCGAAAAATCGGCTAAGGTTCCAGGAAATAGGCTGCCCATTCATTTTTGCCATTGATGTTTCGAAAACTCCTGTTTAAAGGCGCTTGAGGCCTTCACTCGGTCTAACCAGCTACGAGGTAGGTGATGAGCGTGTAACTGTTCCATTCTGAGTAAAAATGTGAATTAAAAAAGGAAAAAAAGTCGATGTGGCACCAAATGAAAGAACTTCCCGTCCCATAAGTCATTGTAAGCAATAACATTTCTTAAAAGATAGCTCTGGAGTGAATTCAAGTATAGTCCTGTTGAATGTGCCTGCTAAATGCACTAGTTAGCAAGTGGAACAAAATAATTTGGAACAGCATAGACCGAACGCGAAACACTTTATATTGAGTCAAAGGTAGCTCAGATCTTACTTTCGGTTTTGAAAAATCAGTTTCCATTGATTCAGTGTAAAGTGCTTGTTTGCTTCTGCATTCCCGTTCGGTCTGTGCTGTTCCAAATTAACCATTAACTAGTGCATTTAGCAGGCTCGTTGAACAGGGCTGTGCTCCAGAGCTATCCTTTAAGTTTGTGACCTACAGTTGTTCACTGAGGCTCCTCAGTGTTGAGTGCATCACAGCGAGTGCATCACAGCAACTTCCTACAGTTTACATGCGAGTAGATTCCACTTAAAATATGTGGAAAACATGTTTTATCTAATCGATTTTTACTTTCTGATCTTCCACAATCCTCGCGCCATGTTCTCTGAACCCCACTGAACAGCATGGAATTGAATGCTGGGTTGCTAAAATAGATTCCCTAGCAACAGGAATCTCCTCCAATGTAACGCGCAGTTTTACACTGCGGGATGACGGGTAGTGTAGCGATTTCTTGTGGTATCACGATTAAAATATGTTTTCATTAAATCAAGGTTAATGACATATGAACCCGTGGCAATGTTATGATCACAGGCAATCCTTTTGTGGGTAATAATCGATTTCTCAATGGTGGAAATGACTATTCACTTCCCGAACCAGGCCATAACTCGCTTGCACTGTCTAATCTCTATTGCGCCATTCAACATTTCTACTGGGTGCGTTTGTGCGTTACTTGACAGCCATTCATCTGAAGGGAATAAATTGGGAATAAATTGCTCAGCTTCACTTTGTTCGCTTCATGCCTAAAAAAGCCCCAGCTGTACTATATTAAAGACATAGAATATGGAATCCATTCCTCTGATTTTCTCCACATCACTCACACCTTGAATGAGCATAACCTACAACTATTTTAAATGATTGCGGGTACTCCTGTGTCCCAGCAAGCAGTGTTTTTTATAGGGTTCACTGAGGATTCCTTTTTTTATTTGAGAACTGTGCTAAGGCTATTTAAAGGGATAGTCCATCTTTTTAAATAGGTTATTCTCCCTCTCACCTGAGTTACATAATGTATGTGAGTAATAGCAATTTGCTCTCATTGCAGGCCCCTGTCTGGCAACCCCAATTTTAGCTTAGCATAGGCACTGGGATGTAAAATAGGCAGATAGCAACTCTTTGGCTACTTTACTTTCCAGCGCCTATGCAAAGGCAAAGCTAAAATTGGGCTTTAAATGCTTTTTTTACCCACATACAGTATATAAATCCAGGTAAGATGGATATAACCCATTTTCATAAAAAGGTGGAATATCCCTTTAAAGGATAGAATTGAGTGAAAGACCAAGATTTTATTTTTGGGCCTTATGTTTACAGTAAAATACATAAACAAAATTGTCTTCCTGAATACAATAAAGTATCTACCACTTTAACGGTGTAGGTTACACACAGCAGCACAGTTAAGCCTCGATTAAATAATGGCAGTGTAGTGTTGTGTCAGGAAGATCTGTCATTAGATCAGAACACCTAATAAATGGGCATATCCTATTAGAAAAAACTGTCTGATCATAAGTAGGCATATGACTTGGAGGAGGGGCATAGTGACATCATGTGGACATCATGTATGTCACTGGATGGCTCAACAGGAAACCATATTTCATACCTCAACAATTCAAGTCTTCATTGCATTTTGAATTCACTTCAAACAAAGCCGTTCTTGTGTGTGTTGTTCTTTGTGGACATAACATTCAGTGCAATACTTGCTATGGGAATGGTGATTTGGATAGTTGTCATCCTTCTTTTGAAAATATGTAAGTTCATTTAAATTTTTTTACTTGTGATAATTACTGTTAATTTGTATTCATTTTATTCAATCACACATTGTAATGTTTTCATCATAACTTATTTCATGATCACTTTGGTATTCAGAGGGAAATAATGTAGTTTTTATTGTGAAATTCACATGTAAGTTTTAACAATTATATTTTTCTAGATGAAGCGCATGATGTCATTCAGTCAAGGCAACTGACAAAAGCTCCACTTGGAGGAACAGTGACTTTAGATTGCTTTTACCCTGTGTATTTCCAACACGAGCCGCTGAACTGGTACAGGCAAACACTGGGGCTAAAGCCTGAAGTAATGGTTAAAATGTGGAGGAACACGGAGGCGTGGAATCCTTATTTCAAAGAAAACTCTGAAAGTGGACGTATTACAGTACAGATGTCTGAGGACACATTTAACCTGACCATCAGAAACATCCGATCATCTGATGAAGCAACATATTACTGTGCTGCCGCCATCTATAATGACATTAAATTTGGAAATGGAACTTTCTTGGCTCTCACAGGTATGCCATGAAATATTACATCCCTCCCATGAAATATGCAGAATATTTGCTTTCACTCAGGGGTGAAAGTAAGCCTGTACGCACCTTAACCTATCATAGGGAATAAGATTCACAGGTGGTATTTAGTAGTGGTAGAGAAGAGGGTTTCTGCATGCCAACCAAAAACCCATATTAAAAATAAGCATGCACTGATAATGTAAAATCATATCTACCAACAATTTGGCACTGAAAATGAGCGATATTCTGCTCATCTAATGCCAATGTAGCAGGGAGCCTCCCGTCCTGAAATGGGTTTTGGCAAGTTGAGATGTTTAGGTAGTGGAGTCTGCTACTAACCATGCTTCATATGTACCGTACATATCATAGGGCCTAAATAACACATAGGTCCACTATTGTTTTGATAAAGTTGTAGTACCGGTAAGAAATTTCACCCATCTTAATATTGTTACTTCACAGGACACATCAACCGTATATTGAATGACAATACAGCATTCTTCTGTATGGTGTCCAACTGCGAAAGTTTAACCGCCAGAAATAAGACTGAGTTGAACAAAGGTAATTAGCCTATTATTATTATTAATAATAATAATTTTGTTGTTATTGTTATTAAAATAAACATGCTTATGAGGAATAACTGTAGCCTATCGACATAAGACACATTCTGCCACACCATCATAATGTTGTAACTCAGAAATGTGAATAGAACTCACAGTGTTGTTTTGTGTTGTGTTTTCAGAGAAAACTATAGATCCTGTGGTCTTTGGTTTGATTGGTGTTTTGGGACTGTGTTTTGTGCTCATATCTTATCTAGTCTGTGTCATATACCAATACAAGAAACATAAACATGACAAAGGTATGTAGTCAAAATTATTTGTAAATTAATGTAATTTTTCAAATTATATTGATATTATCCAGAAAACCCAATGAACTTTTCCCCCATCAGAATGTCCCTCTCTAATACAGACATCTTCAATAAGTGATTTCTTACCTCAGGTAAAATTTTCAAATTGAATGAAATTTCTACCTTTGCCCTGTTACCAGATGTGGTATAATTGAGGTCTACATAATCGGTACTGACATCTTGTTAACATCCCCAACTGTTAATTTTCAATATAACACTTCATTTTCTCATTATGTTGTACATTTAGATGGATGACTGGCTCATGACAACAGTGGTTTACACCATTAAATCCTTCAAGCAAGAAAGAAAAGTGAGGAAGTAGAGATAGATTTTTTTTTTCTATGACGTGTCCTTGTGATCCACTTCTTCACCTTCTGTATGAAAGGTGTAATAATAATGTCTGAAACACAATCTGCTTTTGTCTGTCTTCTACTGTATTCAACATTGCTGTCTATTTCCTGTGTAATATAAAGCCTATTTGCCTGCTGAAAAATGACAGATGAAAGAATCACAACAAATCAAATGAAATATGCGTTGCAAACTGCTTTGATATGTCATATGTCTTTACTGCTTTAGATTTTTTTAAATGTAATGTGCACTGAATTCATGTATTAAAGAAATCTATTCATTATTTGATTGGACTTGAAGCTGTTTTGTTGTCTTTGACCATAAAAACTTTACGCTCTATGTTTATTTTTTTTTTTTTTATTACCTCCGCCAAGGAGGTTATGTTTTCACTGGCGTGTGTGTGTCTGTCTGTGTGTCTGTCTGTGCACAACATAACTCAAAAAGTACTGCATGGATTTGGATGAAATGTTTGGACAACGTGTGTTTAGGGACAAGTAAGAACTGATTCAATTTTGGTGGCAATCGGTGATCCAGAACACCATGTGTGACCACGATGTCTTGGCAGAGGTCTGCGCTGAGCACTTTTCTTGTATAGTTATATCTCATTCAGTCATTGGACTTACAGTATGCACATCACTCAAGGTATTAGTTCAGACTAAAAAAAATGTCTAAATAGATACTTTAAAATGTACCTTATTGTCCATATGGAGAGTGCTACAGTATATAGTTGCAATTAAAAGCATTTCAAGTCAAGTGGTTTTTGCTGTCCTTTTAACCACACTGTACATAGTGAGATGAAGTGTTTCACCATCAAGAGGTGTTACAGCCTGACAAGCTGAACTATAAAATATTTTGTATTGCCAAGAGACAAAGGATAGATCACGGCTCAATCAAAGGGGCGTAATCTTTCAAACTTCCTCTGCATGCAATAGTATAAGCCAATTCAAGAATACCTAGCTGTGATGGCACTGCTGAGGATGCTCTCAGTGGTCCCTCTGTAGAAGGTTCTCAGGGTGAGGAAGGGGCTTCTACAGGAAGTAAAGATGTTGCTTGAGACAGAAAAGCATGGACAGAAACACTAACTGAAAATATTCAAACACGGGGGCGGCGTTCTGCCTCAGTTGGCTAAGGTGTGTCTCTCTCCCACTCATTCCCTGTCTCTCTACACTGCCCTGTCTAATAAAGGTGGAAAACGACCCAAACATATCTTTTATTTAAAAAAAAAGAAAATAGTCAACACAAGTAGAGAGTTCAGTTATCAGGTGTTCACTGTAAAGTGCAACATTGATACAGACAGCAGGTTAACGCCCCCAAAATGCAAGGGTGGGGTCAGTGTGGGTGTATATAGCCAGCAATGCTGTTTGCACACGGTAGGCATAGTAAATGTGGCTATTTACACCCAGGTGTGTGTAGCATGGAATAGCAGAAAATACAGAATCCTGGTCCTCTACAAATCATTAAAGGGGAAGTTTGGTTTTTAACATGTTTAGCCCCTTTTCTGGAGTGTCTAGGATGAAATAGAATCATCAACACCAAAATTTTGACAACTGCTCCTGTCTCTGATATTTGGCTCATTTAGAATCCTCCTTTTTCTGCTTCAGAATAGCTTGCTTTGTGCATGGCTGATAATGACCTTAAAAGAACCTTAAACCTTTGTTTTAAAACATGTGCAGCTCACCAAGTGGTTAGTGGAGTTTGTTGATGTTCCACAACAATTATCATAGCAAAATACAGTTCCTATCCAGCTTTATTTGTCTTCTTGTTGTGCTAGTTGGTATTGCTACGCCGAAAAAATAGTTCCAGAATGTTCAAAATACCATATAAAACGTGACAGAAACTGTACTTTGCTACTATAATTGTTTCGGAACATCAATGGACACCACTAAACACTTGGTGAGCAGCACAAGTTTTAAAATAAAGGTTTAAGGTTGTTTTAAGGACATTATCGGACATGCACAAAGGAAGCAATTCTGAAGCAGAAAAGGGGGATTCTAAATGAGCCAAATATCAGAGACAGGATCAATCATCAAAATTTTGGTGTTGATGATTCTATTTCATCCTAGACACTCCAGAAAAGGGGCTAAACATGCTAAAAAGCAAACTTCCTTTAAACAATCTCAATAACTTTTCTGATAAACTTGTAGTCCTCTGTGGTTCTCTGATTAGGACCATTAGGCCATCTCTCAAACAGAATTAGGACAGAGCTGCTTCCATGTTCGCGCAGCTACACATCTACATCTATTATCACCCCTTTTGGTTCTGAAATACCGAAATATAGAAGAGTGGTGCACACTCTTGGAAGTGCTGCTAGGCGCAATGAACTATATGAATGAGTGAAAACTATAGCGCACCCTCAAGTCTGTTTCTTAATTTATTTTCACTAACGGTTCAGCTCTGTGGCCTTTGCCAAGGCCTTTTGTCTATAACCCCTCAGTCAATCCAATTCAGTCAAACCATTCAGTTAATCATAAACTTACAAATAAAAACGGTAATATATTGACCTTTAAAAAGATTAATAAAAAAAACACTTCCTTTGCTTCACTCTGATTTTGAATCCAAGTCTTATTGTTTCGCATGCACTCTCCTTGTCCACTGTGCTACAGCAACCATGAGAGAATACTGAGAAGTTAGCAATTTACTTCTGTTTTTGTAGGTTGCTAAGTTGCCACAGATTCATTTGTTTCTGTCGATGTGTCAATCCATTTCTAGCAAACAAAATATTGTGCACATTCACTGAATGAAGATTAGAAACCTTCTCCAATGGCAAAATTATCAAGGAATCATTGCATAGCCTAGACCAGTGGTCCCCAAATATTTTTCCTCAAGGGCCGAATTTTATCAAGCATACCATACCAAGGGCCAACCCCGCAAACATTAAAAACCACGTGTTGAAAGGATGCTAGTTAGAACATCACTAAGTTGTCCTCTTTTAGCCTTCTGCTTTCTTTAATGCACCTCAATAAACTTCATATATAGTAAGATTGCCTGTATAGGCCTACTGTTTATGAGGTCTGTAAGCATGTTTATGGTGAAAACTGATGTCAGATGGTGCTGCAGGCCACTCATTTGGTTCCTGCGGGCCGGATCTGGCCCACGGGCCGCCATTTGGGGACCAGGGGCCTAGACTATTCCACAGACAGAAATTTGAACGTTTGCAGTATTTTTTTTGTGCCTGTGCAAATGTGTTTGTTATTGTGAGTATAAATAGCATTTTTGGACTCTATGGCCTAATTGCACCCAGGGTGCAAATAGACACTCCAAATTTTATCAGCAGCACTCAGTGACCATTATACCTGTAACACCAGCGCATCCTGGTGGGGTAACTTTTTTGTTTCTCGATTTGGTTTCTCTGCGTGTGTGTGTGTGTGTGTGTGTGTGTGTGTGTGTGTGTGTGTGTGTGTGTGTGTGTGTGTCTCCCCTGGAAATCAAGCATGCATGCATGCATGTATATTTTTTACAAATAAAAATGTTCAGCGTTATGCTAACTTAGTGTACGCTATATATTTATGAGAGGGAGGCTGGATCTACTGCTTTATCACTGACATCACATCTATGTCCTTGACGCGATTGGTTGGAAAAATTCAACAGGAAGCAATTTTTTTCCCCTTATGCTCACCTATTTAGGTGTTCTCACACACGCTATTTGTAACTGAGACACCAACTGTGTTAGTGTACATCAGTCGCGTCAACAATGTTGTCAGTATATATTCAGAAAGAAATGTTGTGGATATTTATATTTTCTTTTCTCAAATCGTGTAAGTTCAATTTACTATGCATTTTCTCATTTCAGTTGTTCAAGCTGTTTCTCAATATGGATATTATCTTCATACGTTTTTTGGATATGATGATTAAATTGCAGTGCAGAATAATATGAATTTAACCATGTTTAATGGATATGCACACTGCAACCATCAAACTGACATGAAGGGTACTTTTCTGCAACAGGCATAACAGATGAAATTTACCAGTTAAGTGGAGTTAAAGAAGCTAATCCTGGAGACACAGTCACTTTGGAATGCTTTTACCCCACAAAATACAAGGACGAAACAAAGAACTGGTACAAGCAAATACTGGGATTAAAACCTCACACAATGGTAAGACAAAAGCGGGGAAATCCATCATGGAACTGTCCATTTGATGCAGACTTTCAAAGAGGACGCATGACTACACTGCAAGCAGAAAGATCATTTAATCTGACCATCACAAACATCACATCATCAGATCAAGCCACATATTACTGCACAGTCACAATATTTGATGAGCTGAAATTTGGAAATGGAACATTCTTGGCCGTCAAAGGTAATCCTTACAGTCTACTCATAGAAACCACTCATAATCACTCAGTTTATTGTGTAAAATGCAAAAAAAGAAAAAAAATAATGTTTTCTTTGAAATCCATAGGACCCAGACTGTCCAACCATAGCTGTAATGAGAATACAGCCTTCCTGTGTGATAAAACCTGTGGCAGCAATAAAACAAATACTGGAAACAGGTCTTGTTTGAATGCTGGTATGTCTTCATAACACCTGGTTTTTGCCTGAAGTATTCAGGTTATAAGGATTATTTCAAATGTGC
The DNA here is from genome assembly GCA_027497455.2 of Sardinella longiceps. Taxonomy (NCBI): domain Eukaryota; kingdom Metazoa; phylum Chordata; class Actinopteri; order Clupeiformes; family Clupeidae; genus Sardinella; species Sardinella longiceps. The sequence continues at coordinate 5,472,306 of JAODXP020000010.1, read as the reverse complement.
TTTATTGATGTACAAGCATCATCTTTACACCAAAAAGAAAAGTCTCAGAAATATGTATTTGTTTTGTTTTCTAGAAATGTCTTTGTATCCTGTTGTATATGGACTCATTGCTGTGTCAGGGATGTGTTTTGTGGTCATTTCTGTTTTGGCCTATTTCATTTACCAGTACAGAAATAACAGTAAACAAGGTATTTTTTGTTCCTTTGTTAATATTTTTTTTTGCTTGTGTTTTATTTTATTGTATTTACTCCATTGGATTTCTATACTTGAATTGCACATTTTCCTTATTATGAATATTCATTCACTGTCTATCAATCTTTTTGTCTATCTGTGATTCAGACATAAGTTCTCCTCAAGGGCACTCTGACCATTCTTTGCGAGAGCCCCCAGCTGCCCGGGTAAATGACTGACAATTGTAATCAGATATGTTGCACAGAATTAGTTCTCACTGACTCAGTATTTATTTATAATTTTCTATTAATTTATTTTATTTCTAACATTATGTTATTTATTGAACCAGGATGCTGAAGAACTGATGAATTACGCTGCCTTGCACTTCTCTGATAAGAAGACCAAAAGGCCAAAGAAGAAGAGAGACCTGCCACGTGAAAGTATATACTCCGATGTCAGACATTAATAAATGGGATTTAAAATGATTTGGATGCATTTTCATATCTGTTGTTTATATTATGTACAGTGTGTTTTTTTTTTTTTGTTGTTGTTCTTTTTTTAGCTAAAAGAAATGTGCCACCTTATAGGATTATTTACTCATTTTCCACCTCCCTAGGTAAACATTTGATTTGTACCTTTCTTCAGTTCATCCACCCAGAAGTTATTCACTTATTCACTTCTTCACTTATGCAGAAGTCAGGTTAGTATGAGCAATACCAGTAGATTAAGACCACTTTTAAGCAAGATACTAGGTGAGATGCAAAGTAACTCCAAAAGATTCAATATGCTAGCCTGATACTAAAAACATGACCATCAGACGGAGACAATGACTGGATGAACTGAAGAGAGGTACAACTAAATTCGGAGGTGGAAAATGAATGGAAACTTAAAGGTGGTGCATTCCTTTAAAACTTGAGTGTGTTAAAGTACAAATATGTCATAGCATGTTTAACTTAGTTCACTCTTTCTGAATAAAGCACATGAAGAACTGTGTACCAAACTCTGTAGCCTGGTTTCTAATATTCATTCATGCTCAAATGCAGAACTGCCAGCACCCCAAAAATTAATTTGCTACTATAGCAGAGAAATTGTTTGTACAGGGACTACACGGTACAAAACTGAAGAGTTCCTGGAGGAACCTGAGGTCTCCTCCAAGAACTAAAGCAGCTTCCAGACTGCCCGAACAAACTGCAATATTCTAAAGTTGGAAGCTGTCAGAATGTGTTGCTTGACGGTCTTTAGAATGCTCACAAAAACAACTGACAGTCCACACTGATCAGACGAGAAGGGTATGGCTGCAGCACTTGCACTCTCTGCCACTTGCACTCTCTGCCATTTCTATACTAGAACAAAGTTCCATGATAGAATACTATTTCCTATAGAGACAGAGCGCCCTGCGTTCTAATTTGAAGACCAGGGATTTTCAGATTTATAAAAGACTATGGTAGAATCTAGACTGGCCTTTACCCAACTGTGATGATTCTCTCTGTCATACAGTCTGGAACAATACAATTAGAATATGTTTCCATTTGGAAATTACGTATTCTGTGCACTGTTCCCACCTGACTCTCACACTTACAACTTCTGTGTTCAGTAGTAAACAGATCACTGGCTAGTTTCTATCTATTTGTACATTGTAGTGGCAATGAGTCTTGAAGATTATGGGCCCTATTGTGATGACGCAATGTCTAATGTTGTTTGACGGATGGCGCATATGATTTTGGGGGCGTGCCAGCGACATTTTGCTATCACAGCGCAGGAAATGAACTTCGCAACAGCGCAAAGTTCAAAAACGTTGGACTTAGGATGCCTAATTAATCATGGGTGTTATGAGTGTAACGCAGACATAACCAATGACAGATCAATCTCTCATTGCCTTTAGAAGGATGGAAGAGGAGCAACCGAAATTGTTACAGTAAGTGTCGCCATAGCATATGGCATATACTGAACTAGCCATCTCTAAGCCTACATTCAATGCCAACTTTGTCATCGTCAGTTTAAATCATGTGGAAATCCGAGCAATCATTCTTACATTTCAAACTTTCTAATCGGCAGGAGGGTTTTGTTAATTTCTTTATGACCATATCTAAAAGATTAGGTTATAACGTAGTTGATCTGACAAGTGCTGCGCTCAACCTCGCCGCTGGCGAGTGGCCATTTTCAATTTCTTTTTTACTAAAACAATCGTCCACTAATGGCAAACGTCTAATGAATTCAATTCAATTCAATTGTGTAGTTTGTCGCAAATCCCCCACAATTTTGCAGGAAGTTTGTGGCATGTTTACTATGAGGTCATATTTTCACATGCAAATTAGTTAGCAGCAATATTACGACAATATTGTTGCATATTTGTGCCATTTTGTTTTTATTTTGTAAGGGCAGTGATAGGATTTTAAAAAGTCCTTACAGCTTACAGCAGTTAAGACCTTAAACTGCCTTTATCACTGCTGCAGCTATACCACCATTTTAGTTGTTGATTGTTATGCATGAATTGAATGGGGAAAACTGAATGGGGACATTGGGTTAAAATGAACTAATCAGCTTCACAGAGACCTCTGAAACTCGAGGCCTGATTTCCACTTATTCAGTCAACATGCCTGCTGGAAGGACTCAGTGGTCTCACCCAGGAGATCAGTGTCACCACTGGCCTATTTTGAATGGATTCATTCACCGGAGGCCTTTTATTTTCTGCATAAGAAGTTTGTTAGTATCTCGTAAGTGTACATTGTGAACGAATATCAAAAGACAACTTTGTGGATTTGAGCTGAACTGACATTACAGTCAGACCTGTAAGAAAGCTGAAATCAATCCCAATTGCAACAAAGTCCTTTGAATTCTCTAACTTCGAACAGATAAAGAGGAGAGGTCTCTGCTCTTCTGACATCTTCTGTCACCACAAAAATACCCTAACACTTAAGAGAAGACTGCCTCAGAAATATGTGTTTGTTTTGTTTCCCAGAAAGTTCTTTGCATCCTGTTGTACATGGTCTTCCTGTGTCTGAGTTGTTTTTGTGGTCATTTATGGTTTGCATTTCATTTTCCATTACAGAAACCATAGTAACCAAGGGTTTTTTTTTTATTTCCTTTTAAAATATTTTTGTTTTGTTTTGTTTAGCCTACTTGTTTTTGAGAGGCTCCTGTATATTTATATATTTGATTTCCATATTTATTGTTAATGATGGCTATTCATTCACAGCATGTTACACAGTGTTACAACCAGCCTCTGGTCCACTGGAATTTCCTGTCACTCAGACACACTGAAGGCAATATCATATTTCTAATGAAAGTTGATATGCATGTTTTATAATAGTTACATTTACAATTATGCATTTAGCATACACTTTTATTCAAAGCAACATAAGTTTCAGGAATCTCACTAGAGGGGGCTTTAGAGTGTAGAAATGGAGTCAAGTGCAAAGTGAGGGTTGTGGACAAGGAGGGGGGGGGGGGGTATAGAGTAAGTGCTAGAGAACTGGGTCTTGAAGAGACAGGGACACCTCTGCTCTGGTTATACTCGGTAGGCCACCAGCCTGGAACGACACATGATATCCGGGTCGGACAGAGGGTAACCTTTAACCATTATGTACTTTGTAAGCTAGTAGTAGTGATCTAAAGTTGATGTTAGCAGCCAGGGGTAACCAGTGCTGTTTTCTTTTTTAAATAGCGCTGGCAATAGAAAATTTGAGGAAGTGTTTTAATACTGTTTAAGATTTCTTATCTTTTTATCAGAAGTGAAGTCTCGACATGCTGTATTTCGTTAACAATTTGTTGATTATTCAGGGCAATGTAGTGTCCCAACAATCCTGTGTTTGTGTAACAGGCTTCACTGACTTTGAGCAAAATGGGTTCATTTTTTTCTTTCAGGACTGGCTATGTCCAGGCTATGAAAACAGAGAATTGAATAAAAGGCAGAGATATTATTTTTGGGCCTTGGGTTGCAAGTAAAATACAGAACATAAACAAACTTGTCTTTTATATATTACGTCTCCTTACTCCATGAAATTTTATAAGGTATCTAGCCTACCACAACCATCGGCAGTGCAAGTTCTATCACGTTGCTTTTGTATGCAGCACAGCAGTATAGTTAAGCCTTCATTGAAACTTCGTAGCTGAAGTGCAGTGTTGTGTCAGGAAAATCTGTCAAAACCTCTGATTATTGGGCATTTTCCATCGGAAACTAGCCGTCTGGTCATATGACTATGACTTGGAGGTGGGGCATAGTGACATCATGTGGCTGTTCTCCATATCATTGGATGGGTCAACAGGAAACCATATTTCTTTGTAGCTCAACAATTCAAGTCTTTCATTGCATTTTGAATCCACTCCAAACAAAGCTGTTTCTGTGTGTCTGTGATTTCTTAGTGGACATAGCCTAATATTAAGTACAATACCTGCAATGGGAATAGTGCTTTGGATAATTGTCATCCCTCTTTTGAAAATATGTAAGTTGTATAAAGAAAATTATTTACCATACGTATAATTACTACTGTTTATTTGTATTCAGGTTATATAAAAACACGTAATGTTTATTAACTGACTTCATAATGGCATGGGTATTCAGAGTGAAGCAATGTAGTACATCTTTGTTCTTCCCTCTGAATTCACCTGTATGCGTAACTATTGTACTTTTGTAGATGAAGCTCACAATGTCATTCAGTCAAGGCGATTGACAAAAGCTCCACTTGGAGAAGCAGTGACTTTAGATTGCTTATACCCTGTGGATTTCCAACATGAGCCGCTGACCTGGTACAGGCAAACACTGGGGCTAAAGCCTGAAGTAATGGTTAAAATGTGGAGGGACACGGAGGCGTGGAATCCTTATTTCAAAGAAGACTCTAAAAGTGGACGTATTACAGTACAGAAGTCTAAGGACACATTTAACCTGACCATCAGAAACATTCGATCATCTGATGAAGCAACATATTACTGTGCTGCCGCCATCTATAATGAGATTAAATTTGGAAATGGAACATTCTTGGCTCTCACAGGTATGACATGATTTATCTTATTATTTTAATTGTGGAGCCTTTCTGTATGTTTATGGCTAAATAATGTATTTGTGTAATAGTATGCCTTCTAAGTAATACTTTGATAATATTATTTTATTATCCTTTGTTTCGTTTTTTGTCCATGTCTTTATTGTATGTAAATGTATTTGTAACTTTTGGCTGCCACTCTTGGCCAGGACTCCCTGGGAGAAGAGTTATTGTAACTCAATGGGACCTTCCTGGTTAAATAAAGGTGAAATACATAAATAATTGTATCAATATTTACTTCACAGGACATTTCAACCGCAGTTTTAATGACAATACAGCGTTCTTCTGTATGGTATCCAACTGTGAAAATATAACCACCATAAATAAGACTGAGTTGAACACAGGTTGTTGTTATTTTTATTATTATTATTTTTATTATTATTATTATAGATACTAAAAATAACTGGATTATTGCCAGACACATTCTGCCATACCATCATAACGTTGTGTCTCATTAATGTGAATATGACTCATAGTGTGTTTTGTTGTGTTGTTTTCAGAGAAAACAATGGATCCTGTGGTCTTTTGTTTGATTGGTGTTTTGGGTCTGTGTTTTGTGCTCATATCTTATCTAGTAGGTGTAATTTATCGATACAAGAAACACCAACATGGCAATGGTATGTAATCAGTCATTTGTTAATTTATGAACTTGTTTGAATTTGTTTTGATATAATCCAGAACTGCCTATGTATTGATTAATTTATCCATTAATCAGATTATTAATTAATTAATTAATTCATTCATTCTTATGTCCAGTGGTCTCTAAGCAAAAGCACACAAACAGGTCATTCAACGATCCACCAAGTGGGCAGGTAAAAGCATGCTTATAATGTACATATACTGTAGCTTAGTAAAACTTATTTTGATTTGATTTGATTTGATTTATTTGACCAACTCAGGTTTAAAATAAAAGACATGATACAGCTCATAGAATGCACCATCTCTTTCAACCTTTCAACCTTTCACCTTCTCTTTCAAGTCAGGATAACACAAAAAAGCCCTGAGGCTTATTTCCATTGTGGTCCCCCTTAGCATGCTAATTTTGTTAAATAACAACACTAATCAGTATGTGCTACAGTATGTACATACCTATGAGTTAATGTGTACCTGTGGTTTGTCCAGGATGCTGAAGAACTGATGAATTACGCTGCCTTGCACTTCTCTGATAAGAAGACCAAAAGGCCAAAGAAGAAGAGAGACCTGCCACGTGAAAGTATATACTCCGATGTCAGACATTAAGAAGCATATTTTTCTTTCTTTGAAAGACTTTAATGTCTACAATAGGACGGGTTATTTTGAGTATAAAAAGGGTTCTAGGTCTCAAAGAATGGATAGGTTATGTGTGACTGTGTGTGTGTGTGTGTGTGTGTGTGTGTGTGTGTGTGTGTGTGTGGCATTGTGAAATAAAGAAAACAGTACATAGGAACACCATACTATATTTTGAAAGAATATAGACAATGTAGACAATGGGCCCTATTTTGATGACGCAATGTCAAATGTTGTTTGGCGGATGGCGCATATGGTTTTGGGGGCGTGCCGGCGGGATTTTGCTATTTTCACAGCGCAGAAAATGAACATTGCGCCGGCTGGACTTAGGATGCCTAATTAATCATGGGTGTGTTATGGGTGTAACACAGACATAACCAATGACAGATCAATCTCTCATTGCCTTTAAGAACGAACAGCGCAAAGCGCCTGGTGAATTGCTATCACACCAGCTGATCTCCTCCTTGTGCATTTAAAGAAATTAAAATATTGAATAGCTAGCAAGCTCACACGTCGGGTCTAGTCATAGTCAGAGCCGTAATGGCCATGGTAATATTAAATTGATGTCTACAGGCTGCACAAAACACGAAGGAAGCTGATTTAGTCCTGATAGATATCTTGGAATATTAATTCGAAAGCGAAAGTAAACTTGATTCTCGATTTAACGTCCCCCCTTCTTATATCCTCACACGTTTTCTGTTGCAGGCTAATAAATTGTGGTTAACCACATCTTCCTGAGCATCATAATGATTTTCCGAATGTAATAATTATTGTTGTGGCCGTCATTGTTATGCTGGAACAAGGACTGCATTACCTATTGCGTTGTGCGTCCATAAAATAGCATTTCAGGAATGCGTGACTGACGAATGACCAGTTTTTTTCCAGTCACTGGCGGATCCCTTTCTGCGTCTGTATAATAGCATCTTTTGCGCTTTGCGCCTAGCCACACCTTCGACACACCTCCGAGGACGCAAAGTCACTTGCTAGTTAGACAACGTGAATTACTTGACAGAAAAACGAACCATGCGCTCGCACAAAATAGCAATGACAGCTTGCGCGAGTCGCGAAGGCATGGTGCGCTGTCTGCAAGATAGGGCCCAATGTCTAATTTGAAACACACTGTATCCTATCTTCTATTAAATCATTTTAAGCTTTGTCTGTTTTGTTTTATTGTGTTACTCATTCTTTTACAACCAATATTTTGCCTTAGGCGTCATTCAGACTGCATGCACTCCCATGACAGTCCATGGGCGCGGGGTCGTGGTGCATGGTGCAGAATTCAATTCAATTCAATCCTGCAAGAAGAGGGTCTTCGACTTTTTAGCCATTGACAGTGCCTTCGTGGCAGGGGGTTAGGATTTGGGTTGAGGTTAAGATTGTTCCTTTTAGACCAGGCCTGGGCAAACTAAGGCCTGGGGGCCACATGCAGCCCGCTGAGCTATTTAGTCCGGCCCGCGGAGCCTTCCCAAACTAGAATAATTTATCTTTTAGCCAAGGAGACTTAGATTAGGCCTAAATTATCAAATTTGTTGTAGTCATGAAATACAAATCCCCCCTTTTAACCCTGCATGGTAACATGTCCTCTGAAGAATGTGAGGCTACTGGTTTGAGACTTGCCAATTTACCGGCATCAAAAACACCACCAAAACACCATCGAGCAAGAAGTGACTGACTGACTGCCAGACCTTTGTCGATGGAGAACACCCCCGCCCTCATAAATAACATGGTCTTCTTATGCAAAGCAAATTTGCATTTCAAAGAAAGCAAGCCTGAAATTAGGTGCACTTGTGCTACCATTATGCAAATGCTGTTAAAATTATTTTAGATTGAGGGTGGAATCTGAAGGTGCTTAGTATAACTGTGTGTTCGGACTGACATCGATTCAGGTGACACGGGCGAGGGAGGCTAATTGACTTTGTATGGAGACGGACGATTTCGGTGACAAAAGTGGCAGGTGTGTTGGGAAACTTGGGCAACTTGAGTGAGAAAATGAAGTTAAACTTCGGTTAACTTTACATAATAAGCTATGATGCAATTTGGCGACAATCAGATTGCCGATTTACCGGTGTGACTCTTGTAGAGAAGCAGGATTAAACGTTCGAATGCTAACGTCATAGGCAACATTGCTATTTTTGTTGCTGTGCTCAAGCGATGTTTCTTGGGAGTCAATTTATCATTTGCGGTCTGAATGTACAGTAAGCCATTGTCAAAGAAGTAGGGAGAAACAATTAGCATCTAACATGCAGCATCCAGACAGCAAAACCAGCAGTGATAGGTCAGGTGACAACACCACAAATGTGCATTACAACGACAGGATTAAACTATGTAATTTCTGCACTCTTCAAAATAAATACTTTTAATGTAATATTAATATTGGAATGTACAATGTTTTTGTAGCATTTAATGTTGTTCCTTATAATTAAGATGGACTAAATAAGATGTATTATTTAGCACTTTTTTAACTAGATAGCTGGCAATAGTGCTATTGAGGTTACAGTTGTCATACCATACCTCGAAAACAATTTGTTATTAAACAATATTAGCACTCTTTTATGTATTCCACTTCAGGAGGATATAGAGTATACCACCCATTACTCAATTCAATACATTTTCCACGATGTATACTGTAGGTCACCATATCCATTACGTAACGTGGATTTGTTAGATTTGCCACTTGTGGATTTGTTACATTTGCCCTAGTACAATACTAACACATCTCAAAAATAAACACACACACATACATCAAAAATGAAATGTTTACTTCTAGATAGGCAGGGAGAGGAGGAGCCAATATGGCTCTAGCCAAGGTGCTGAAGTATTGGAACTATCCAGGGTGCTGACAAACTCCAATTCTTATCATATATTATACCATATTTATGATAATGCTCTCTTTAAAAGAGAAATTATGTGCTAATGAATCCATGGTCCCTTTTTTTCGAAGTCACCAAGAGCTGTAGGTACTATGAGGCACAGTAACTTATTTTCTGTTTTATGTCATTAATAAGGCCCATTCGGTTACCATTGGTCATCACAAAGTCATTCGGTGTATGTGTCATCAAATTATCTGGTTATTTTCCCACACACAGCATTCAGTTATCTTGAACTGTTGACAGATTCTCTTTTCTGGCTATATTGGTCCACACGACTAATATAATTTGAAAGATGGGGTGTATTTCTATACACCCCATATTTCATATGTACAAAGAACCTTAACCCTTGACAAAAAAAACAAACAAACATGGAAACTGAGACAAGACAAACTCCAAGTCTGTCAACTAAGTTTGTACAGTTATACACAATTATGATTTTTTTTTTACACAAATATAGCAACAACAGCAATACCTTTTGGAGGGGTTAGCTTAAGACACATACTGTACAGTATAAACATAAAGAGAAGGTTATTCTGACCTATTTTTCTAATAGAATGTTTCCCTTATAGAATTACATAGAGTGGGGCTTGCAGGTCATACATATAGGCCACGAATTGAACTCAAAAAACACACACTTCTATCAATGTACAGCAGCGCATAGTGTGAACAGAGCATTTGCGGTCATGGTGTGCATTTTTGACATTCAGCGTTGTCTCAGATGGATCACTGCTTTATAACAGTAGGCGGAGGTCAAAGACGCATTGCCAGCTCAAACGATTTGAGACACAGCCAAAGTCTTGCCAAATGATCTGCAAAGAAAAGTATATATTTCTGTACATGCAGGGGTGTAGTGGGCGGAGTACGGAGTACCCCCACTTCTCTAAGCAGATCATTTATGTAGGCTATTTGTAACATTTTAATATTGGGCATTTCCTTTTTAACATGGTATTGCATACCCCCACTTAAAAAATCCCCACAACACCTCTGTGTACATGTTGTTATGTACTGTACTGTACTGTACAGTATATGACAACATGATGTACCTTATTTTCCCCTTTTTTAAACTCTGAAACCTTAACTTGGATATTTCGATTTTTTTAATCTGTGCTGTTAATTAATGCAGACATGACATTAAAAAACAAACAAACAAAAAAAACAATATGGTTCTCCTAAATACAACAATGTTTTTAGATTTTCTTTCTGATTTATGTTCTTATTTTCTTTCTCATTTCTTGTTGGCCACCATAGCATTAGACACCATCTAACCTTTTGTGACACACTTTTCTGCTTTCAAAGTGTTTACTGTAAGCGTTGCGGAGAGTGGAAACTTCCAGATGAACAGATTGGTTTCTCTGCTCAGTGCTGCACTGCATTGGCCCTTGCAATAACAAACACCCGCCCATCATTAAAGTAGCTTTTGCCGTCTTCTATATATTCTGCATTTTATTTCTATCTCTCTTTTGTTGAATACACATTCAGCTCAGCATGGAGGTAGTGCATGCATGTATGAGATTTAGCATTTTATTGGTGATTGTTAACCTTCATAGGAAAGCATGTAAGTAATGCTAGAGTTATCTAGCTATCTAGCCATAGCTATCATTCTGTTTCACATTTCAAAACATTTATGTTAACACTATAAATTCATTTTTGAAAATATTCAAATGTCATGTTTTTTAATTGTCTATTTCAGTAATGATTGACCAAATTCCAGTTATGTCGATTTAATTATGCAAAAATTAATAATGTAAAACCACCCCAAATGTTCAGTATATCCACTGATATATTTAAAAAACAAAATGTAAAAAAAATATTTCTGAAAATGAATTCAAATGGCTTTTATGGGGTTTTGAAAACAAACTGATTGAAACAAACTGATGATTAATGATAATTTTCTTTCTTTTTCTTTTTTTTTCTCATCTCAGGTATGGGAGAAGTTGAGAACTCATTTGAAATCAGTAAAGTTATTACTGCTGTTACTGGTGAAACAACCACCTTAAAGTGCCACTACCCAGAAAAACACAGGCATGGTATACTTTACTGGTTTAAACAAGTGGCAGGTTGTAAACCTTCTACATTGGTAATGTGGCAAGATTACACCCCTCTTCCCAAATTTTATGATGATTTTAAAGATCCACGGTATAATGTAACAAAGCAGGACTTACGTTTTCACTTGATGATATCTAACACAAAATACTCTGATGAAGCGCTGTACTTATGTGGAGTTAATGATGGAATTGATTTACATTTTGTAAGTGGAATATTTCTGTCTGTGAAAGGTAAGGCGTATGTAATACCATTGCTCTCACTATGCTGTGTTTTCGACAATGTGAAGTTATTGATTAACTTTTTTTCATCATTTGCGTCTAGGGAAAAGTCAGCATGACCCCAACTCAACAAAAGTGACTCAATTCCCAGTACTGAAAAAGCTTTACCAAGGAGATTCAGTCATGCTTAACTGCTCTATAGTCACTGAGACGAGCATGGAAGATGTCAGAGTGTTCTGGTTCAAATCAGCGGAGGATGAGTCCCATCCAGGAGTCATTTACAGCAGCACGAACAGGAGCAGTGTCAGCGAGAGAAGTTGTCACTACAGCCTCGCCAAGACCAACCTGAGCCTCACAGACAATGGGACATATTACTGTGCTATTTCTTCATGTGGAAAGATGCTGTTTGGAGATGGGACAGTCCTACACATCAGTAAGTCAGTAAATTATTGACTAAGTCATTAAATTGTATGTAGGCCTATTGTAATTTCCCAACTATTAGGCCTAAGCAAGATAATTACATTGCTTTTATAAACCTTTCTCTCTTGATTTTTTTTCTGTTATGTTTTCATATATTAACATCTCATTATCCTACATGTTAAAGATTAAACAGAAATATAACAAAATGTAACTGAACATAATTGGTAATGTATGGAAGTCATACAGCATTTTAAAAGGATATCTGAAATAAGCAATTCAGAAATTTTAGTAAGCAATTGACAATTAATTATGCAATGTAATAATACAGTGTGAAAACACATTGTACAAATTGTATTTGCTGTTGTGCTGTGTTTGATGACAGCTTGAATTTTGATTAAAATGTAGAATCAATACACTCCATTTTTCCACTCCATTGCTTCACTCATTTTTATAATTAGATATTTAGTGCTCACTGTATTTTGTCAAAAGTGATGTCAATCTGCCATCCCTCCTAAAGTAAATTATACCTTGTTCTTCCTCTTGTGTTGTAGGAGAGTCAATGAATCCCCTTGTATTGAGTCTCCAGTTTGCAGTGGGGCTGTGTGTCATTTTCATTGGTGTACTAATCGTCCTCATCTACAAGAGAACAATATCTCTGAACAATAAAGGTATTGATGTTTTACCCGTAAAAACAGATAAGACAGACCATTAGTAATGCCTACTAACAAACTGCATACATGAACCTGCAGGGACTTTTAGAGGTCAAGTTGTCAATCAGTGAGTCAATGTTCATGTCAACAAAGCACTTAAAAACAACAGTTGTTGAAAAAAAAAAACAATAGTCCAATGTGGTCATACAACATTTGTTTTAATATTCCATATACAAGACTCAAGAAAGTCTTTATTACATCTCATTATAATGGTAGCCCATAGGAGAGTAAAATTCATGTGTTTATTGCTCCTCAAGAAAATAAATAAGTTAAGAATATGATGAAAAGAGTGTATAAAATGTATGAATGCATGAATGTGTGTGTGTGTGTGTGTGTGTGTGTGTGTGTATGTGTGAAGACTGACAGGCACAGGTTTAGGCTTTCATTTCTGACTCAGTGTTCATGAGCCTCATTCATATTTATTTGAATAATCTCTTTTTTAATCCACAGGAGCTCCATCTGGGGTCTTTGGAGATGAAGGAATAAATGTAGACATGGCTAATTACGCAGTAGGTGAATTTCACACAAGGACCAAGAGAGAGAAATCAGAGTGAGTTGCAACCGGACAGCCCATACACTGGAGTGATATATCCTGTAAGGTGATGACCTGTTGATACAGCACATCTGATATTGTTTGTTTTCCGAATACCTAAGTATGTAAAACAAATTGGTGAGATTTTATATTTCAGTACCATGATACAGTGACTCATGTGTGTAACAAACTGTATCTCAGTATAATACCATGTAGCCTACTTAACGTACTTAAGCACTTGGTAGGCCTACACATGTAACAGGAAATCATTGTTGTCAAATTTCTGTATCAAGTGTTTTCTGTTTTACACATAATCAGTAGGACATGCAACTTTGTACAGTGAAACTACAGTTTTGTACACCATTTGTTTCGCATTACATCATGTTGTAGATAAACTCTAACAAGAGAATTGTTCTTGCCTATATTGTATTGTATATTGTATATCTGCTGCCTGCACCACAAAGTGAATGAGATGAAAGAATTTAGAACAACATAGACCGAACACGAACGCAAATGTGAACAAGCATTTAAGGCAACATTTGAAACTGCAAGTAAGATTGTGTGCTCCAGCCACTCAGTCTATCCTTCTCTTTTTACAAGAGTATGAGATCTTGGCTACTGAGAAACGATAGCTTGCTGGCGATCTTTAAATTCCAAACAATTGGATCAGCCCTTGACTGATGATCATATTCTCGTGCTGCATTCTTTAAAGCAGAAGTTCGGTGTAATTCATTTTAATTTGGAACAAAATAGGCCAAACACAAATGTGAACAAGCACTTTAGGCTAAATGGAGTCAATGTAACATACTACATTCGAAACCTAAAGTAAGAGTGTTCCATTGACAGGATGTAAACTGCTTCTTCGCTTTTGCGTTCCCGTTCGGCCTATGTTGTTCCAAAGGCTTTCTTTCCACTCACTATGTAATGCACTCAGCTGCCTTGTGCTACAGCGCTATGCTTGAATTACTATAAACCTTTACACCAATGATTCAAAACAGCTTTTGTCATATTTGTTGTGTTTCTGTGTAAATAAGAAATTATTTTTTTACAAAATAAATATGCAAAACAATGCCTGAGGCTTACGCATTATAGAACTTGGAATCTGACATCAATTAACCAACATGCTAAGTAGAATATGGTAGAGGCGCCGACATTTTGTGAGGCCACGCTACCTGTTCTCCTTTGGAATCCTGTACGAAATGCTTGATGTAATGGTCGTTCTTACTGCTTTCATGTCGCCACAGACATAATTTCTTACCAACAGTGTAGAGGGGTAAGAGTTTGTGACAACGCCTCAATTTTCAGACGTTAATTTGCTCCATGTTACGAAAATGAGACGATAACACACCACCCTTTTAAGTGCATTCTCAATGATGAAGGTGTAAACTGGCCTCACATTATGGTAGCCGAACGGGGACCAAATACACCCGGAAGGAACTCCCCATTCCTAAGCTCTATATCACATGAAATAGTTCAAAGTTCAGATCAAACATATCTAAAGCAACACCAAGAATTTATACCCTACAGGCTGGAAGCGGAATTGTCCATCACCACTGTCGTAAGGAGTAGAACACGCGTGAGTGTACATGGACTGACCTGTTAACATATATTCTAAATGATTCTAAGGGCCTGGCACTGACAGGGGGGCCCAGAGAAAATTTTAATATGAAAATCAATATTTGAGGGGCTCAAATTATTTTTTTGTCACAGGGCCCAAAATTTCTAGCAGCGCCCCTAGCCACCATGCTAGTAGCAAGGAGGTTGTTAGTTCGGTTCCTAACTGCCACGATGTTCCCTTGAGCAAGGCACTTGACAATAAGTTGATCGAGAGCAGACTGGCCTTGACCTGCTATACTTAATACTTGACAAATACTTGCTGGAGATATTGTGTGTATATGTATATATGTGTATATGCATAGTGCGGCCTCCTTTCCTGATTCTTGCTGGAGATATTTAAATTAAAAATGATTGGATCAGCCCTTGACTGATGATCATATTCTTTTGCTGCATTCTTTAAAACAGAAGTTCAGTGTAATTCAAGCAAAGCACGAGCCTGCTGACTGCACTACATAGTAAGTGGAATCAAAGAATTTGGAATAACATAATAGGCCAAACGCAAACAAGCCCTTTACATTGAGTCAATAGAGCCTACAACATTCGAAACTGAAAGATTTTATGTTCCACTGGCTCAACGTAAACTGCTTTTGTGTACGCATTTGGTCTATGTTTTTACAAATTCTTTCATTCCACTCATCTAGTGCAGTCAGTAGCCTTGTAAAACAGAGCTACTCTTCAATTACATTTAACTTTTGCTTTAAGTTTTCTGATCGGTTCGGGTTTGATGTGGACAATGCAAATGAGGTCAATGGTTGAAATCCCAGACCCTTGTACGAAGACAAGCGTAGACCAAGGGGCTGGTTCTGACCAGGCTAGTAAATGTGTACTGATTGCACAAATACATTGTTATTTCCTTTAACAACCATTGTTACTCTGGGGCAACATTTCAGAAATATGGACCCAAAAATGAAAATGATCATATCTAGTATGAAATGAATGTAAATTTCCATCACTAGTATTTTTCTCTCAAGTATTAATGGTCTTGGCTTCTAGAGGGTTAAATCAGACAATGCGTTCTGAGTTCTAATTCACTACTCGCTTCTTGTTGGCCACCACAGCATTAGATACCATAATAACCTCTTGTGACATACTTTTCTGGTTTCTGTAAGCGGAGAGTGGAAACTTTCAGATTGGTTTCTCTGCTCGGTGATGCTCTGCATTGGTCCCTGCAATAACATTACAGTAGCTTTTGCTGTCTGCTATATTCTGTAAATTAATTCTAGCTCTGCGTTGTTCAATACATATTTACCTCAGTATGGCAGTATTGAATGTATGTATGGGATTTAGCCTTTTCTTGGTGATTGTTAACGTCCAAAGGAAAGCATGTAAGTAAAGCATTTATTTTTTTTAGCATTTATCTATCATTCTGTTTCTCAATTCAAAATATGTATGTGCATGGTGATGTGTAATATCTATTCATTGTCATATATTATATTTGATCAACTCAATTGATTTTTCTTTCTCATCTCAGGTATGGGAGAAGTTGATAACTCATTTGAGATCAGTAAAGTTATTACTGCTGTTACTGGTGAAACAACCACCTTAAAGTGCCACTACCCAGAAAAACACAGACATAGTCTACTTTACTGGTTTAAACAAGTGGCAGGTTGTAAACCTTCTACATTGGTAATGTGGCAAGATTACACCCCTCTTCCCAAATTTTATGATGATTTTAAAGATCCACGGTATAATGTAACAAAGCAGGACTTACGTTTTCACTTGATGATATCTAACACAAAATCATCTGATGAAGCACTGTACCTCTGTGGTTATAATGATGGACTTGACTTACATTTTCTAAGTGGAATGTATTTGTCTGTGAAAGGTATGGATGTGATGGTTTGTTAGTTTGTAGAGATAGACTGTTCTTATTCAATATGCTGTGTTGTTGACAATACAAGAAGCTATTGATTACCAATTTTTGTGTATCATTTGCAAGTAGAGAAAAGTCAGCAGAGCTCCATATCAACAAAGGTGACTCAACTCCCAGTATTGAAAAAGCCTTACCAAGAAGATTCAATGGTGCTTAACAGCTCTATAGTTACTGAGGCCAGCATGGAAGATATGAGACTGTTCTGGTTTAAATCAACTAATGATGAGTCCCATCCAGGCGTCATTTACAGCAGCACAAACAGGAGTAGCATCGATGACAGAAGTTGTCACTACAGGCTTGCCAGGATAAACCTTTATCTCACAGACAATGGGACATATTACTGTGCTATTTCTACATGTGGAAAGATACTGTTTGGAGATGGGACAGTGCTACACATCAGTAAGTCAGTAAATTATCAATCTTAGCAATGTCATGTATACTGTACTGCCATTTCCTTCTATCAGGCCCAACTAAGATAATTACATTGCTTTTGATTTTTATTTTTTTTTTTTTATGTATGTACAGCGTGGAGGGCAATACAGGGACAGGTTTTTTCTCCCTTAAATTTTATTCTCTCACAAAGTTTTAGGAAATTGCTGTGTATTGCCTGCAACAGAACCAGTCTAAAAAGTCTATTATGTTTTTATAACTATATCTCATTATTCTAACATAATGGAACAACATTTGGTAATGCATAGAAGTCTAGGCGTAGCAAATTATGCAATTTAATAATGCAATGAGAAAACAAATTGTATTCAAAGAAAATGACGTTTGATGACAGCTTAAATTCTGCTTAAAAAAGTAGAATAAAGAGGAATTGAAATACATTTTGCCATGATGATTGTCATCATCCACAATCAATCATCTTTTATATTTAGTGCTCACTGTATTTTGTCATCTGTCATCCTTCCTAATGTGTATTGTACATTGTTCTTATTCTTGTGTTGTAGGAGAGTCAGTGAATCCCCTTATACTGAATCTCAGTGTTGCAGTGGGACTGTGTGTTGTTTTTATTGGTGTACTAATCATCATTATCAGCAAGGAAACAGTATTTCAGCACAATAAAGGTATTGATATACCCATAACAAACTTGAACCTGCAGTGGCTATTAGAGGTCAGGTTGTCAATCAGTCAATCAATGTCCACATAAACTTATTTACAAAGCATTAAAAACAACAGTGTTTGACCAAATTGTTGTTAAAAAATAATAGTCAAATGTGGTCAAACATTGTTTTGTTTTAATATTCCTTGTATCCATGTTTATTTCATTAAATTATCTCTTTGGTAATCAACAGGAGCTCCTTCTGAGGCCCTTAGAAATGAAGGTATAAATCTTGACATGGCTAATTATTTCTTAGAAAATTTCCCTGACACAAGGACTTCAAGAGAGAGAAATGAGAGGGAGTTACAACTTTACAGCCCATATACCGGAGTGATATATTGTGCAAGGTGATGACACTTTGAGCATATCTGGTACTGGTAGGCTTTTGTTTTCTGAATACTGATACCTATGGTTTTACAAGAAGTAAAGAAAATGGAGACATTTTATATTCCGGTACCATATGTGTCATATGTGTGACAAACTGTATCACGGCATAGTACCATGGAGCCTACTTAAAGGTGGGGTCCATGATGTTTTCCTGGAGTTCTGGTTTGAAACGATTGGACAGCTTGTCTAATCCGCTTCGCTTATTAGCCGGTTGTCTGGCCGGTTGTCTATCTACCGATGTAAATATGTGAAATTTGAAATTTTCATACGTACATAAGGTTACCTCAACCTTCCCTGTCAATAATTGACATATTTTCTCATTATTTCTGACTGGAGTGTAGCTGACTTGCTTTGTCTGGTAAGTTTACTATATGCATTAACTAAATATGTCAATTGTTGACAGGGAAGGTTGAGGTAACCTTATGTACGTGTGAAAACTTCCAATTTGTTGCTTCAAGGCAGGGCCAAGTTTAACTTGCTGAGTATTTGAGCTAGCAGCTGTAGCTAACACTACCTCAGACCATTCAGAGCAAGAAAATATGCTGGTTTAATGTAAGCCCCGTGACATTCTCATTTGGAGCATACTATATACATTGTAAATATTGCAAATTGGCTTCATAATGAGACGTGTTCATGAAGTTAAGATCTACCCATTTCTCATGAGAAAGTGCTTGCTAGCGTGCTAGCTAAGTACAGCCTCTGGTAAAATTAAACTGACATTCCTACGCTATTCGAAAAGCAATTCTGATCGTCTATATAACCAGACTGACAGAAAAGTAATTGTATTATGAGTTGTGACATCTTTTTTTGTTTTGTTTTGTTTTTTTATTTCCGATTTTGTGTCGATTGAGTTTATTGCATGTTAACAGACTAGTCCATGCACACTAGCCCGTGCTCTGGCTTCTGTGGTAAACAACTAGCATGTGAGGGATAGTTTTCCATCCTCTCCTATGCTATGCTAGGATGCATGACATGTCTAATTGGTCTCATACCAGAAATAGACATAACCTGCAACTTTTATCAAGACTATAATGTGTAATCTCACTTATTTATTGGTATTTTTATCTAAAGGATGAAATGGCCCGCTCCCAGCAACCTTCAGATTCCTGTCCAGGAGGAAAGCCAACCTGTTTACTCTGTACCTGCATAGCCTATTATGCCAAGCATATCTGTCCCAACTTCTGCCATTCCATGGACTATACATAGTTTTGTGTTTCAGTTGAATGAAATGGCCTTTGAAACATTGGATTTCTATTAGCAAATGTTAATAAATGTTATAAGAAAGGTTTGTAAATAATTAACAATTACTGTTCCAACTTTAATATAAGGGACCCCACATAGATTAGCATAATGTTACTAATATGTTAATTAAGGTCAAGCAACTTTAATATAAGGGGCCCCACACTGATAACTACATGTTCCTATGATATTTATTAAACTTCATTAATACAATATTAATATAGTTTTTTTTTTATTTCCCATAACCGTGTCTAAACTTGTACTACACATGGCCCGTATATTTCTGCAATAAAAAAACTTTTTTTTCAATGTGCGACATCTCAAAGCGTCAATGTAAAGTATTTGCAAGTGTTAATAAATATTACAATAAGTGTTTGTAAATAATTAATAATTACTGTTCCAACTTCAATATAAGGGGCCCTACATAGATTATTATAATATTACTAATATATTAATTAAGCTCAAGCAACTTTACTATAAGGGTCCCAATACTGATAACTACATACTATTAATATATTAATTAAACTTAACCAATATATTACTAATATATTGATTAACCTTAAGCAATTACATCAGGCTATTAATATGGCAAACAGGCATATTGTTAACTATTAAGTAATATCAATACACTATTAGGTAGTAGACTATTTTCTATTTATTATGACCATAACATATAGTTAATATGCAAGCAACTAGTATTTAATTTATATTGAAAAACTATTAACTTATGTCAAATAAACACTGCGGTAATAGTTAATAACTGTTAACAAAGGGTTAGGTAATGGCTAGTTTGCTATTTATAGTGGCACCTTATTATGGAGTGTTACCCAAATTTGTTGTAGTCATGAAATACAAATCCCCCTCTTAACCTTGCATGTTAACATGTCCTCTGAAGAATGTGAGGCTACTGGTTTGAGACTTGCCAATTTACCGGCATCAAAAACACCACCAAAACACCGTCGAGCAAAAAGTGACTGACTGACTGCCAGAGCTTTGTTCGATGGAGAACACCCCCGTCCCCATAAATAACATGGTCTTCTTATGCAAAGCAAATTTGCATTTCAAATAAAGCAAGCCTGAAATTAGGCGCACATACACTTGTGCTACCATTATGCAAATGCTGTTAAAATAATTTTAGATTGAGGGTGGAATCTGAAGGTGCTTAGCATAACTGTGCGTTCAGACTGAGAGCCATTCAGGTGACACGGGCGACGGAAGTAATTGACTTTGTATGGAGACGGGCGATTTCGGCAACAAAAGCGGCAGGTGTGGTGGGCGACGAAACTTGAGCAACTTGAGCGAGAAAATAAAGTTAAGCTTCGGTTAACTTTACATAATGAGCTATGATACGATTTGGCGACTACCAATCAGAATCCAATCAGAATGCCTATTTACCGGTGTGACTCCTGTAGAGAAGCAGGATTGAACGTTCGAATGCTAAAGTCATAGGCAACATTGCTATTTTTGTTGCTGTGCTCAAGCGATGTTTCTTGGGAGTCAATTTATCATTTGCGGTCTGAATGTACAGCAAGCCAGTGTCAAAGGAGTAGGGAGAAACAATTAGCATCTAATATGCACCATCCAGACAGCAAAACCAGCAGTGATGATATTGGTATTGGAATGTACAATATTTTTGTAGCATTTAATGTTGTTCCTTACAATTGAGATGGACTAAATAAAATGTATTATCTAGCCATTTTTTTTAACTAAACCGCTCACAAAAAGTAAGGAAACTTGACTTTGGCCCATTATATCTCCCCTTTAATAATACCAATCCCTAAAGTGTTTTATATCATTTTTATCGTTGGTTTGTCACCTTTACAATGAGGTACATCTTGCAAGCATCGGACAATCATGGAATGCGCAACACAGCCAAACGTGTGAGTAGTGCCAACCAAAAATGTGCCAAAATGGCCTGCTATACTGTTCTGTTGGTATACCCTTTGTTGCTTGGAGCATTGAAAATTGCACTCACCCAAAGAAATGAGGACAAAACATGTTGGCCATACACTTTACACTCAGTGTCAGGGCCCTCAGTAACGTGTGGAAGATTTGAGCAGTTGAACAGTTGAATAAATCTTGTAAGTCTCTGGCAGTGAATCTACAGTTCCTTAGTGCAGCAAAAGTGAGCCACTGGTCTTATTGGGGTGCTGTCTTCTTGAGATGGCCACGTCTTGGTCTGTCTTTGGCTTCCGCAGTCTCATGGAACTTGGTTCTAAGTTTGGAAATGGTACCAGGACTGACACCAATGATGCTGCCACTACATGTTGGGACACCAGCCTCAGGTTCCCCATTGCACAGGCCCTATCCTGAAGGAACAAACGTGTCATCTTTCCACCAGTATTGTTGCTATAGGAGAAACCACAAACCCAACAAGTTGCTGAAGCTCAGGTGCTAATAGACTTGTTTCACACCTGAACATTCCTAGGTTCTAAAAGCATTCCATGGTAGTAAACTGAACATTCTACCATTGAAATGCATTGGATTTATGCCTCTTTCTGACTTGAAAAAAATGGGTAATAATATTTAAAATAAGTCTAAATTCACTTTCTTTCAAATAATACACATTTGAAACACGCAAATTTGGAGGTCCCGAGTAGATAAAAGTGGTTTTACATTTATGTGCATGAAGCTTCAATCTATTCGGGACCTCCCAATTTGTATGCTTCAAATGTTTATTATTTGAAGGAAAGTGAATTTAAACATGTTTGAAATGCTATTACCCATTTTTTTCAAATCAGAAAGAGGCATAAATCCAATGCATTTCAATGATAGAATGTTCAGTTTACAGCAGCACTTGAGGCACTTGAGGCCCAAAATCAGATGCAGCAGAACCCTATGACCATGGCCATTTTTGGCACATTTTTGGTTGGCACCACTCACACGTTTGGCTGTGTTGCGCATTCCACGATTGTCCGATGCATACAAGCTATACCTCATTGTAAAGGTGACAAACCAACGATAAAAATGATATAAAACAATTTAGGGATTGGTATTATTAAAGGGGGGATATAATGGGCCAAAGTCAAGTTTCCTTACTTTTTGTGAGCGGTAGATAGCTGGCAATAGTGCTATTGAGGTTCCAGTTGTCATATCATACATCGAAAATAATTTGTCTTTAACAATATTAGTACTCTCTTAAAGGGCAACTTCAGTCATTTTCAACAAAGGCTCTATTGCTCAAGCTACTTGAGATTAGCCAATACTGAAGATGCAAGACATTTTGGCCCAATAGGTTTCCTTGAACAGAGAATATTCACTTACAATTGGCCCAATGAGGCAGAATTTTGAACTGTATTTTTAACATCTTAACATACTCCACATGTCACCACAAAAACTATGAAGTATCAACAACACCGAACTGTATTGTGCATGACTACAAATGGCTCAAATTGTTATAACTGTGTGTTTATGCAAGCAGCCAAACATTGTTTGTTTACAAAACGGTTTTGTAAACACTACTTAAAAACACCATTTTAACCACTTTGTCAGGCATTTGTAGTCATAAACACTACAGTGGTGTGTTGCAATGTGTCTGATGATGTTGCATAGCTTTTGGGGTGATATTTGGAGCATGTTTAGATGCTGAAAACACAGTTTAAAAATCTGCCCCATTGGGCTAGTTGTAAGTGATTATTCTCTGTTCAAGAAAACCTATATGGTTGGACCAAAATGTTTTGCGTCTTCAGTATTGGCTGATCTCAAGTAGCTAGAGCAATAGAGCCCTTGTTGAAAATGACAGAAGTTGCCCTTTAAGTATTCCACTTCAGGAGGATATAGAGCACCACCCATTACTCAATTCAATCAATTTTCCAGGAGGTATACTGTAGGTCACCATATCCATTACGTAACGTGGATTTGTTACATTTGCCATTTGTGGATTTGTTACATTTGCCCTAGTACAATACTAACACAACCCAAAAATAAATACACACACACACACACACACACACACACACACACACACACACACACACACACACACACACACACACACACTTCTTGTGAATACAAAAAAAAGGAAATGTTTGCTTCTAGATAGGCATGGAGAGGAGGGGCCAGTATGGCTCTAGCCAAGGTGCTGAAGTATTGGAACTATCCAGGGTGCTGACAAACTCCATTTTTATCATGTATTATACCATATTTATGATAATGCTTTGTCTTTGAAGGAGAAATTATGTGCGAACGAATCCATGGCCCGGTTTTACGAAGTCACCAAGTGCTATAGGTACTGTGAGGCTGAGTAACTTATTTTCTGTTTTATGTCATTAATATGCCCCATTCAGTTACCATTGGTTATCACTAAGTCATTCAGTGTATGTGTCATCAAATTATCTGGTCATTTTTCCCACATACAGCATTCAGTTATCTTGAATGACAACTGTTGACAGATTCTCATTTCTTCTCATTTCTGACTATATTTGTCCACAAAGGGCTAATATAATTTGAAATATTGAGTGTATTTTTATACACCCCATATTTCATATGTACAAAGAACCCTTAACCCCGGACAAAAAACAAACGTAGAAACTGCGGTAAGAGACAAACTGCAAGTCTGTCAACTAGGTTTGTACAGTAATACACAATTATTACATTTTTACACAAATGTAGCAACAAAAGCAAAACCTTTCGGAGAGGCTAGCTTAAAGGAAAATACCGGAGTGAATTCAAGCATAGTCCTGCTGCATGAGCCTTATAACAGCAATATATTTCGCATGAAATGAAATAATTTCATAGACCTAACGCGAACGCGAAACACTTTACATTGAGTCAATGTAACCTCAGATCTTACTTTCGGTTTCCAACAGTCAGGTCCCATTGATTCAGCGTAAAGTGCCTGTTCGCTTCTGCGTTCGTGTTCGGTCTGTGCTGTACCAAATTATTTTGTTCCACTCGCTAACTAGCGCATTTAGCAAGCTCTTTCAACAGGGCACTCCGCTATTTTCCTTTAAAAGACATACAGTATAAACACAAAGAGAAGGGTAGTATGTCACTTGCCATTCTGACCTATTTTTCTAACTGAATGTTTCCCTCATAGAATTACATAATGTGCGGCCTGCAGGCCATACATATAGGCCATGAATAGAACTTAAAAAAAATAGTTTTAGGTGTTGGGAGAAAATTTCAAATCAAGCACATCTATCAATGTACTGCAGCGCATAGTGTGAACAGAGCATTTGCGGTCATGGTGTGCATTTTTGACATTCAGCGTTGTGTCAGATGGATCACTGCTTTATAACAGTAGGCGGAGGTCACAGATGCATTGCCAACAACGAGACACAGCCAATGTCTTGCCAAATGCTCTGGAAAGTATATATTTCTGTACATGTTATGTACTGTACTGTATATGACAACATTTCCCCATTTCTAAACTTTGAAACCTTAACTTGCATATTTGGATTTCTTTTATTTTCATTAATGCCGACATGACATAAAAAAAAACTATATACCACCATGGTTCTCCTAAATAAGACAATGTGTTATTGTATTATATGATTTTCTTTCTGATTTCTAATATATTCAGATTTTCTTTCTCATTTCGTGTTGGCCACCACAGCATTAGACACCATCTAACCTTTTGTGACACACTTTTCTGCTTTCAAAGTGTTTACTGTGAGCGTTGCGGAGAGTGGAAACTTCCAGATGAAGAGATTGGTTCCTCTGCTCAGTGCTGCGCTGCATTGGCTCCTGCAATAACAAACACCCGCCCATCATTAAGTCGCTTTTGCTGTCTGCTATATATTCTGTATTTTATTTCTAGCTCTCCTTTGTTGAATACACATTCAGCTCAGCATGGCAGTAGTTGATATATGTATGAGGTTTAGCATGTTATTGATGATTCTTAATTTTCATAGGAAAGCATGTAAGTAAAGCTCTTTTGTTCAGTTTAGTATTTATCTAACCTATCATTCTGTTTCACATTTCAAAACATTTATGTTGTTCCAAAACGCTATAAATCCATTTTTGAAAATATTCAAAATGTTTTTTAATTGATTATTTATGATTGGACAGATTTTGAATCATGTTGATTTTATAATGCAAAAATTAAAATGTAAACACATGTGTCAACTGATATTTTTAAAAACAAAATGAAAAGAAAAGAAAAAAAAAAGATTTTTGAAAATGAATTAAAATGGCTTTCATAGCATTTTGGAAACAAACTCTGTAATTGATTAACTTATTTGAATTATTTTTCTCATCTCAGGTATGGGAGAAGTTGATAACTCATTTGAGATCAGTAAAATTATTACTGCTGTTACTGGTGAAACAGCCACCTTAAAGTGCTTCTACCCATCAAAACACAGACTTGATGTTCTATACTGGTATAAACAAGTGGCAGGTTGTAAACCTTCTCCATTAGTATATTGGCAACATTACACTCCTGTTCCCGAATTTTATGACGATTTTAAAGATCCCCGGTTTAATATAACAAAGCAAGACTTAGGTTTTCATTTGATCATATCTAACACAAAATCATCTGATGAAGCTCTGTACCTCTGTGGAGTTATCAATGATGGATTTGACTTACATTTTCTAAGTGAAATGTATTTGTCTGTGAAAGGTAGGATGGATGTCATGGTTTGTTAGTTTGTAGATAGATTCCTCTTATTCAATATGCTGTGCTGTTGATAGTATAAGAAGCTATTGATGAAGAAATGGTTTTTTTTTGGTTTGTTTTTTTTAGGGAAAATTCAGCAGAAGTTCATCTCAAAAGGAGGTTCAGTGGTGCTTAACAGCTCTGTAGTTACTGATGCCAGTGCAGAAGATATCAGAGTGTTTTGGTTCAGATCAGCAGATGATGAGTCCCATCCAGGCGTCATTTACAGCAGCACAAACAGGAGCAACATCAATGACAGAAGCTGCCACTACAGGCTTGCCAGGACCAACCTGAGCCTCACAGACAATGGGGCATATTACAGTGCTATTTCTACATGTGGAAAGATGCTTTTTGCCGATAAGACAGTCCTACACTTCGGTAAGTCAGTCATCAGTAAGATTGTATTGTCGACCTTAGCAATTGCTTGTACATGTAGCCTATGCTGTACTGTTAGCCTATTATCTGACCAATTATTACCTGAGATAATTACTTTGTAAGGGATAACGGCCGCCGAGGTGTCCCGATATCAGAAGAATAATGGACGACGCGAAGGCAAAGACGAAGACGCCTACGCGAAGTCCATTATTTCTCTGTTATCACCCGGTGGAATGGAATACTGTTTTGTGATTGGCTGTCAGGGTGTCCGTTATTTCTAGATAACAGGACACCTGAGGCATTGTTGGGTTAAAAAAGTCTCACCAGCGTTCTATATCAATGCTCTGTAGAATGCAGCTTTGCGGATCTTCTTTCATATGAAAATAGTACCCCAACCGAAGAGGGTAACTTCTTTCTAAACGGAGCCACATGTTTCTTTTATGTTTTAAACACTTGCTTACCATCATACGTTTTAGTGCAACCGGGTATAAGCGGATAACGGCTTCGAGGTGTCCCTATATCAGAGAAATACTCGCGTAGGCAAACAGCCCTTCGGCTTCGCCGTCGGGCTGTTCTTTGCCTTCGCGTCGTCCATTATTCTTCTGATATCGGGACACCTCGGCGTATCCCTTACATATAGGGACACCTCGAAGGCGTTATCCCGCTTATCACCCGGTTGCAACTAAAACGTATAGATGGTAAGCAAGTGTTTAAAACATAAAAGAAACATGTGGCTCCGTTGATAGAATGCTGGTGAGACTTTTTTAACCCAACAATGCCTCAGGTGTCCTGTTATCTAGAAATAACGGACACCCTGACAGCCAATCACAAAACAGTATTCCATTCCACCGGGTGATAAAGTAAAAATAATATACTAATAAATAAAATAATGTATGGACAGTGTGATGGGCCAAACAGGAGAATAGCCTTTGCCCCAAAATTTTATGCTCTCAGAAAATCATGAAATACATGGCTGCAATGCTTTATTTATTATTTCATAGTTTTTATTTATTTAGTAGTTTGTATGAAAAATTCTACATATTCTGGAAATTGCCTCCAACATAGTCTAAAAAGTCTATTATATTTCTATAATTATATCTCAACATTTAATAATGGAAGTCTATGGGGCAAAAGCATTGAAATGGATATTTTTGCGACATGCAATTCATTAGCCTATACAACTAAATAATGCTATCAGAAAACTAAATAAGTAAATATGGATTGAAATACATTAAAATTCTCCATGATGCTTGAGCCTCCAAATCTCAATTATTTTCATAATTACTTATTGCTCATTGTATAGGCTTGCTTTTTGTCAAAAGTGATACTATTCACTGAGTATTATTCACTCAGTGAATATTAGATGAATCGTACATGAATTTTACCTTGTTCTCCCTCCTGTAGGAGAGACAATGAATGCCTTTGTGTTGAGTCTCAGTGTTGCAGTGGGGCTGTGTGTCATTTTCATTGCTGTACTAATCTTCCTCATCTGCAAGAGAACAAAATCTCAGCACAATATAGGTATGAATATGTCTGTAAAAACACATAAGACTATAAAACCATAAGTAATGCCTAGTAACAAACATGCATTGAACAAAGCATGAAGTGAACCTGCAGGAGCTGTAGGAGGTCAAGTTGTCATGTCAATCAGTTAATCATATTAACAAAGCACTATAAACACAACAGTGGTTGACCAAATAATAAAAATTAAAATAAAGTAAATAAATAAATAAAATAAAAACAATCAACTAAAGTCAAATGTTCTCATACACCCTTTGTTTTAATATTCCCTGTATTCATGTTTATTTCCTTAAATGATCTCTTTTAATCAGCAGGAGCTCCTTCTGAGGCCCTTAGAGATGAAGGTGTAGAAGGTGATCTTGACTCGGCTGATTATTCCTTAGTGACTTTCCCTGACACAAGGACTTCAAGAGGCAGAAATGAGAGGGAGTTGCAACCAGACAGCCCATACAGTGGAGTGATATATTGTGCATGATGACACTTTGAGACAGCACATCTGGTAGTCTTTGTTTATCTGAATACTGGTACTTATGTTTTACAAGTATAAAAGAAAATTATTAATAATAGTAACATGTTATATTTCGGTAGCCTACCATGATGATACAGTGTGTCACATGTGTGACAAACTATATCACAGTGTAGTACCATGTATGATATCCTATACATAAAGGTGGGGTACATGATGTTTTCCTGAAGCTCTTTTTACTGTATTCTCTATAATTCCCTTCACACCCTGATTGCAAACAATTAATCAATACAATATATAACATAATATAGGCTAACATTATGTTACTAATATAAAATATTACTACTATATTCACATGTACACATGTATTTTAGCAATAGCACACACAATTTCATTATATACAATGAAAGTACAGTTTTGTACACAGTTTTTTTCACAGTATGTCATATTGTAGATACGAGAGTATTGTATTGTATTGTCTTATAGTATTCAATTGTTTATAATTGTACTTGAATTCTTTAAAAGTTTCAAATCTCAGACTGTTTATTAAATGAATGCCGCACAATGCACAGTGGTAGTCAACATCTGTGATAAGTCAACTGTATGAAAGGGTTGTGATCAATGTGAATGAACAAATTAATCTGTATGGTTGACACCATTCACAACAGCTTTTGTCATATTGGTTGTGTTTCTGTGCAAATGAAAAATAAATGTTTTGAAAATAGATATGCAAAATGATGTGTCCTTCAGTGGCCATGCAAGCTTTATTACACGAACTAAGTAATTCACACTCAGATCATTTCATATTTTTAGAGAGTGAAAAGGCAGAATGAACTTTTCAAAAAGGAACTTGAAGTGCTTGGCAATTTATTGCATATATTCGTTTTTTAGTCACCTGTGAAACAAACAGAATTTACAAAGAAAACACCATCCAATAAGCAATCAGTCAAAAATGATTCAATGGTCATACTATGTCTATCAAGCCCAATATCCTGTAGAAAGGGGATTGGACTTCTGAATGTGTATTTTCAGATGCCAAGCCTCCTCAAACTGTTTTACAGGATCTGCTACCCTAGCTTTAATTTATGTAAATATTATGGTAAAAAAGACAATGGTAGGCCCATTGTGTTAGAATCAAGTCATATGTAACATTTTGTTCCCTGAGGGAAATTCAGGATTTCATCCATCCATGAATTTGTCACAAACACACACACACACACACACACACACACACACACACACACACACACACACACACACACACACACACAGCACATTGTAAGTGAAAACACACTAAACCGGAGCAGTGGGAGCTTGTTGAAGAGAGGAGTTGTCTTGTCTTGTTCATGGGTATTTTAGGCATGGATATGGAAGAGCAATGCTCAACTCCTTCCCTTGATGATATGTTACATATCAATCAGAGATTCAAACAGCCACCTTTTAACCTTTCAGTATGAGGCCCAAAACATTTGCATACATTTATCTTATCTTCGAGTAAAACTATTGGACAGACAGAGAAGATTTTATAAGAATGGTCTGCAGCAAGACTGCAAACTATTGCATCAACATATCACAACAAAAGTATCAATTTTGCAGCCAACTGTTAAGTACTCACACTTATTATGTTAACTGTAGATATGCAACAGTTATTTGGGAGAAAATGTCTTCTGTTTGAAGGTACAGTAGCCTGACCACTTCCTTTTCCTGTTTTCTCTTTGTGACATATGATACACAAAGACGTTTGCAGGTTATATCCTGTTTCCTGCTATTATGTAAGGCCTGTGTCCCATTTTGCCTCTCTAAGATGACAGTAAGCACGTAGTATTCAGATTAAAAGATACTTAAGAGAAAGAGAATTGTATTTACCAAAAGGATGTTTTCACAAAATTGCCTACAGTTCACTTTACTTGTTTAAGTCATCTTTAATAAGGACCTCAAATTGGGAGAAGTGACATGGAACACACCCAAAACAAAGTTTTACCTCAGTGCCCTTTGAGAAACAGGCTGTTAACCTATTTTCTTCAGTTATTCTTTCTTTCTTACATAATGTGGACCATCTTAGCATTGCTTACCCTACTTTTTAAACAAGCGTAGGATGTCAGTTGTCTTCAATGCACCCATATGCAATCAGTCGACCTTTTGACCTCTTCCCTCTTGAGACAAAGTATGACAATGAGAGAATATCAACCAAATCTATTTACAATGCAAATGTGAATGTTTCCAGAAATTAATTTATAATGTAATTAGTGCCATATATAGGACTTGTGGTGGCATAGCGGTCAGGGAACCTAGCCCCCATGCTAGTAACCTGGAAGTTGTGGGTTTGGTTCCTGGCTGCCATGTTATGCCCTTGAGAAAGGCACTCAACCATAAGTTGGTCTAGGGAAGACTGGCCTTAAACTACTTGATACTTGACAAATGTAAGCCACTTCAGATACAAACATCTGGTAAATGTAAATTACCCAATATTGTAAAACAACACATATTCCACCTTTTTATGAAAATGGATTATTCACCATCTTACCTGGAGTTTACCCACATAGGTGTTTAAAAGCAGTTTGGTGTTTTCCTACTCTGGCAACCCCAATTTTACCCTTTTCTTAGCTTCAGCTTAGCATAGGCACTTGAATGTAAAGTAGCCAGATAGCAACTCTTTGGCAACATTACATTCCAGCACCTATGCTAGGCTAAGGCTAAAATTGGGGTTGCCAGAGTACGAAAATACAGGCACAGAATGTACAAAATGCTTTTACCCACATATGTAACTCCAGGTAAGACTGTGAATAACCCAATTTCATAAAAAGGTGGAACATTCCTTTAAACCTATAATATTCACAAAAATATTTGTCGATTAAATGTGGGACTCATGTGGTGTGTGGTAAAACTACCTAAAATAGTAACAAAATATGAATATAGTTTTGAGAAAAAAGTTTGGTTGTTACTTCACACTCTATTGTCCAAATATCATCTGTAGGCCTAGTTAGCATTGGAACCAAGTAGCGCTGGACAAGTTCCCATGTAGTACCACAATGCACCATGTGTGGCCACTGTATGAAAGGCAATGCAAGCCAGTGCAAGAGTAGGCCTACTGTATAGATGCATTTACTGTAAGACAGTTTCAATTCCATGGAATTCCACACGGTTCCACTAAAGAAATGTCCACACTTTTTATTAGTGACATGTTATAGTGCAGCTGTCATATCTAGCTAGAAATACTGTACAAACAACAACAATGCAAAGAATCCATTTCTTACAAACAACTTCTGAAAAGTAAAACAAAAACTGTCAATTGTGTTCACAGTGTGTGTATTTTATTTGGATTCATGTATTTAAGCAATGGTGCTTGTTTTAAATCAGACTGAATCAAAATGTTCCCACGTTAACCCCATAACTGTATATACCTCACCTTTCAACATTTTCCGTAACAGGTCACTGCTCAAGTGGAACACTTTTTTTTTTTTTTTTTCGATGTGGAGTTCAGTACAGTATGCTTTCTTCTAGCCAATGACATTCATCTTTTAACCCTCATTCAAGTATGTGTCACAATGAAACAATGCAGATGCTCATTTGACATTGAGACAAGAGGGGAGGAACAATGGCAGGCCCAAGCTTACAGCTCAGGATGATCAGAATTATTATAACAATTTTGATGTTTTGCAAATTATGTAAGTAACTTTCTTGCATCTTATTTTGGTTTGCAACACTTAGATAGGCCTATGTGTTTTATTTTATGGGTTGGACTTTATTATACAGTGCAGACGATATAATTTAATGAATTGTGAAAGTCTCTTTCAAAGAATGTATTTTTAGCTAGTAAATGATTTAAAAAAATCTTACCAACTAATTTATTTTTCTAGACACGGCACAGACAGGCTCTCCTCGGCAGCATGAGCCCATAACCAGAGCTCACTTTGGTGAAAGTGTCACCCTGAGGTGCTTCTTTTCCAAGGAACACTGGCAGAAGCGTTTCTACTGGTTTAAACAGACACTGGGAACCAAACCATCAATTATGGTACAGAAGCAACTGCAGCTTCCACCTACATACTCTGAAGATTTTGACAAGGAGAAGTTCAGCGTTGACATAGGAGAGACACATTTCCATCTTACCATTGACAAAGTTAATCGCTCGGATGAGGGAATGTACTTCTGTGGAATGAGAGAGTCATATGAAGTGATATTTGGAAATGGAACATTTTTGGCAGTTGAAGGTAAGCAGTATTTTGAGTTGCATGCAGTACCATTCTAACTGGGACCCATTGTATGTCCTTATACTGAGGCGTTTAACAAAAGCAAAGCACTCCACACACAAACCTTGAGAACTGTGCAGTTAAGAGCTTCCCAGTAGACACCAAGTACTTTGTAAGACAGTAGACTCCAAAGAATATACTGGAGCAGTCTGAATGCAGCTTGCACATTTTGACTTGGAAAAAATACCAACTTGACATGTGTCAAACTTAAAAAGAACATCAAAATGCTGAGTCAGGGTTAAAGCATTTTTCTCTTTTTTTTCTTTTTTTTCTTTTTTTTTTTTTTGCCCAAAATAAAAGACTGCAATCTGCAATCAGTTTCACAAACCTCTCTTGCACTGCTCCCCTCTACTGAGGGTGTTCATCAGTTAATGAGTAATCAACATTAGGGGGCCTTACAAACTCTCTTTCTCTCTTAGATCCAAAAACAAGGTGGTAGGAGTGCTGCTTGAGTGTTCCTTTGGTGCTGTTCGGCTTAAAGATCCAAAATATTCACAAAAAATAGAAAGTAACTTAGAGGCACTCAAAAGGAATATAAATTTTAAAAGCCTTTATTTTAAACTTGGCTATCCATTAAAAACTTGCCAACATGTTTCAGCCACTATGGCCTTCCTCAGGGCAAATTCAAAATCTCTCTCTCTCTCTCTCTCTTTCTTGTTCTCTCTCCCTCTTTCTCTTTAAGGAGAGCAATGCTCTGTGATTACCAAAGTGGTCCAAGCCCCAATACCAAACCCAGTTTACCCTGGATACTCAGTGACTCTACAATGTGAAATCCTGACTGAGAAACAAACAGAGGAGTTCAGAGTGCTCTGGTTTAGGCAATCTGCAGGAGATTCTCAGCCAGGTCTTATTTACACTTCTACAAACAAAAGCAGTGAGAACGGGACTCACTGTGTCTACACACTCCCCAAGAGCAACGTCAGTCTGTCGGACAGTGGAGTATATTACTGTGTAGTGGACACATGTGGACAAGTCATTTTTGGAAATGGAACAGTCCTGGAAGTTAGCAGTGAGTAATTTGATTCTTTTTAATTTAACAATTATTTTTATAAGGTTATAATGATCTGAAAAGCCATAAAATGCCTTTACAATAATTTTCAACATCTGTAGATCACAAGATATAATAGTGGTGTTTACACCTGAGAAGATTCAGTAATCCAGCTGGCATGAAAATATGACACAGATGACATAAATAAATACATGTATTTAATTTGACTTCTTGTCATGATGACTTTATTTGCCAGATCCCATGGTGTAATTACACTGTATGTGCAAAATACAAATGTCCCATGCTTATGTTTTTCTCTTGTTGTTTGTTTGATTGTTTTTCAGGATCTGTGGTGTTATTTAATACTGTGGTGATAAGTTTGGGAAGTGTACTCGCATTATGCATTTGCCTAGTAATTTATCTGGTCTGGCTTTACTGCAAAGCAAGAGATTGCAAGCTCTGCAAGGGTAGGTCAATACACTTTAAACTTTTTAGAAATGATGGTACTTAATAAAATGCACTCTCAACTGATTTTTTGAGTAACTTTTTTTTATTAGGAAGATGTGCTCAAACAGCTGACCAAACCCAATCTTCAGTAAATCCACAGGTAACAACAGTTTACTTTGCATAAATGTTCTGGCATTGTGCCTTAATACTTAATACTTCCATAATGCTCTTTGCTCCGAAACTTCTCACACATAATTAGATTAGTTCACGTAGTCCCTTCCCCTGATACTCATGTACGCATTTGAAATGTGTTTCCTTCAGCAGAACGGAGACTCTACCATGACGGAGGTCAATTATACATCTCTTCGCTTCTCTGAGAGGAAATCCAATGCAGGAAGAAAGCGACAGTCACAGACACACACCAGTCTGTACTCTGATGTCCGGCATCACGAACCGCAGGCCATCTGACAGACGGTGCTCAGTGTTTGAGTACATAAGATGCATCTGATATCTACTAAAACAGAATATTAACACACTGAATAAAAAAAAATCTACATTTGTTACATAAATAGCCAGCAATGATGTTGGAACATTTTGATTGTTGCTATAAATTCAGCGATCTATGAAAGGAATATTATTGTATAGAGCTGTATAAAGTTGTAAAGACAAAAGCACAATAAAGTTATATTTTGTAATACTGTATACATTATTTTTTCTCCAAATGTTACACGAGGATACAAGGAGTTTTTATTTGTCACATGCATATTATTAGTGTAAATTTGTGTCTGATATCAGCCCCCTTGGGCGTAAGCATCTGATGTCGCGTCCATTGAAAGGGATTTCAGGGCTGAAATTGAATGGAAGGACCAGCCAGGAGACCGTAGGAACTGCAGGGCGGGATTTTTGACGTAGCTCATCTCTTGCAAACTTACAAAACACAACTAACAGTTACATATGAAAGAGACATCTATATTATGCAAGATAAATCGATTATTGTGGCAATTATACCGCAGATACTGGCGTTTATGTCTGTTTGGAACAGATGAGAAACAGGAAATCGCGTTTCATCATGGGATGCACCGGATTGGTTTCGATGTACAGTAAGTGGTTGAAGTAAGATGACAGACAAGTGGGTATGTCCAATTAAATGCAAAATTAAATTTTTGATGACGTTCAGTCTTCTGAAACAAATCTCTTACGGAGCAAATTCAGATGGAGCAGCCTGCTTGCAGCTGTGAATCATCTAAGTGGCCAGATAGGAGGTTTGGCAGGGGCGGGGCGGCGGGGGCACACCAACAAGGAGCACCCAAGAGCAACAGGGGCAAAGGGGCAAAACTCCCTTACCTAAGGAAGAAACCTTGGGCAGAGCCATGGCTCCAGGGGCAAACCCAACTGCCATGGTGAGAGAGAGGGAATGACAGGAGAGAACGGACAATGTGTAAGAATAAATATGCCTAGTTCCTGTTTCACCAACTGATATGTTGGCCTTTGACTATTCTCAAACTAATAGATGGCTTACATGATCCGAGAAACATATAATTTATTTTTTATTTACAGTTTAGATATTGTCCCAATTTTGGGGGAATTGGGGTTGAAGATTGATGATTTGGTGGGCTAAATGTAAGAAATTTTGCAGTTTCAACATAAATTGTGAGTAGTAAGAGTGGAGATCAGTTAGGAGAGCTTCAATGTTGACAAGGTATGGTGGATATATTAATGGAAGCAGAAATTAAAAAAAAAAAAAAAAAAAATCCCAATCCAGAATTCCTCAGTGTGTGTGTGTGTGTTTGTGTTTGGGTGTGGGTGTGTCCAAAACAATTAAAAGATCATCTTTATACATTGTTGTTTTTGCTTTTTGTCTTTCCACTTCAAAATGGCCTAATGATTAAATTTGCTCAACACACATAGCATAATAACAAGACAGACTACCTGGACAGTAACAAAACCCAGCTCCATGAACACAAAGCCATTGTATCATTACAGTATGTCATGTGGTTATGTCTGATAGCTAGCATTACGTATGTAGATACAGGCAGGAAGAGGAGGAGCTTAAGAGCCTCCAGCCAGGGTGCTGAAGCACTGGAGCTATCCATGGTGCTGACAGACTCCATTTTAACCAACCACACCATCAAGTGCTAAGATGTCTTCTTTCAGGTGAAATCTCTTTCTTTTTTATTTACACTTCATCGCACACTCATGCATTAGGCCTACATGTTGTCTGATATGGCATTTTATTGAGGGTAAACAATGGAAATTATGAAAAAGTATTTGTATCATAAAAAAATATGTTACATTTATTCCAATTTCTCAGTAGTAGACATGACAAACTCACTGCCTTTATTAATGTTAAGAATAGATATGCTATTGTTGATAATTATATACGTAATCAAAGCATTGTTTATGAACAGGAGGAACAGGAGACAGACTGACTTGAGCACACATTGACCCACACTTACAACGTCAAGTGGAAAGTTACATGGTTTCTTTCTTCTCTCTCTCTCTCTTTTTTTCCTTTAACACCTTAACCCGAGTCTCTCAACTTTGTAATTTATTATAATTTAGCATTTTCAACATGTCATTTTTTTGAACATGACAAAGAAAATGCCCCAAAGTTCTCCTAATTAAACCAATACAAATTGAGTGTTTTATATGTCCTGTTGACCAGTTACAGTTTTTACTTGACTTCCTCTTAAGACACATTTCTGGTTTCAAGGTGTTTACTGCAACAGAATGGAAAATTCTAGAAGAAGGGTTTGGTTTTTCTAAGCTCACTGACGCATTGCATTGGCCCATACAATCTAAAACACACCCATCAATAGTGTAGCTTTTCCTGTCTGCTATACTCTTTGTTTTATTTCTATCTCGGCTTCATTCAGTATACATGCTGCTGAGCATGGCTGGCCTGCAATCCAGGATGATTATTTTAATATTGCTTGCTAACCTTAATAGGAAAGAATGTAAGTAAAGCTTTCATGTTTCTTCACAATTTTTTTTCATAAAGATTAGGCTTTCAGGACGAGTTAAAGTAACTAGTGTAGCTTACAGTATATTAACTATCTAATGTTGGATTGATTTACTTTCTTTAATTCTTCAGGTACAGGAGATATCAAAGATTCACATAAGATCAGTCAAATTACCACTGCAGTCACTGGAGAAAATATTACCTTGAGGTGTTTCTACCCAGAGAAGCAGAAAAATGATATACTATACTGGTATAAACAACCTGCAGGTCAGAAACCCCACCCTGTTGTAACATGGCAAAACCATGCCAAACCTAAATTTTATGATGAGTTTAAAAATGGCCGTTTTAACATTACAAAAGAGGGCTTAGGACTTCATTTGACCATATTCAACACAACAACATCTGATGAAGCCCTTTACCTTTGTGGAGTGAATGATGCATTTGAGTTGCACTTTGCAAATGGAATATTTTTGGCAGTGCAAGGTAAGTTGAAAGAGATATGAACATTCACAGAATTCTTCACTGATTTCAGGACATTGACACATTTTTCCATTAAAGGTCAGCAGAACTCCGACTCAACAAAAGTGACTCAATTCCCAGTATTGAAAAAGATTTACCAAGGAGGTTCAGTGGTTATTAACTGCACTGTAGTCACTGAGACCCATGCAGAAGATATCAGAGTGTTCTGGTTCAGAGCAGCGGAGGATAAATCCCATCCAGCAGTCATTTACACCAACATGAACAGGAGCAGTGTCTGCGAGAAAAGCTGTCACTACAGCCTTACCAGGACCAACCTTAACCTCACAGACAATGGGACATATTACTGTGCAGTTTCTACGTGTGGAAAGATACTCTTTGGAAATGGAACAGTCCTTCAGATCAGTAAGACATTATTTTTGATTACACTAGAGTTTTACATTCATTAAAGATATTGCTGTAATGCTTGAGAGCTCTTCGATATGAAATTTATTATAGGCTATCGTATGGCTAGGTTTCAAATATACAGCATGTTGCCTCAAATACTGCCAAACTAAAATGTCCACTATATGTCATGTACTATTAGTTTCAGTCACTTTTCTGTTGAAAGGCAGAACTTAAAAAAATATTATTTTCAATTAGAAACGAGTAGCCTATTGTATTGATGTAAGTGACAAGGCTCTTGGCTCTTACTCTTGTGTTGTAGTGGAGCCATTGAATCCCCTCATATATGGTTTGAGTGTTGCTGTGGGAATCTGTGCCATTATTATTGCTGTGCTGATCTACATCAACTGTAAAGAAACTATTTGCCAACACTCTAAAGGTAGGTTGGTGTATCTGGCTGGGCTTCAATAAATACATATAATTATTGAGGTTGTAGTTGTAGTATGTCATAAGTTACTGTTGATTCTTATTTTACTGACATCCAGGCCCATGTTGAAGACAAGTGCTCTAATTTTAATGTTATTCTGTGGGTCTAGAATAAATTGATCAATTTACTTTAATATCTGTAAATAAAATTGAATAATCAATAATGAATCTATAATCTATGCCATAAGTAGTTTTTACATCAAAAACATTTTAGAATGTTTGTTTGTTCTATTAACTGTTTCATCATGTGGTGCATTTCCATAAATGTCCTTTTATGAACCAACAGGAGCTCAGTGTGAGTCTAGTGGAGGTCAGGGTATAAGTGTTGACATGATGAATTACGCAGCACTGAGTTTCTCTGACACACGGACTACAAGAGGGAGAAAGAAGAGAGATCTGCAACAGGATACTGTATACACTGGAGTGAATTATTCTGTGCGATGATGACTTTGGGACTGCGGATCTGATAATAATTGTTTTCCTCCTATAAATTTACTTACACAATATGTACAGAAATAAGAACCATATGAACCGACATAATTTTTTCCAATGATTTGTGATGTAGTCAGCCACTGTACAGTACAGGATGTAAATAATTGCTCTAAAACACGTGTATGTTTGATACTAATTAAAGTAAACTTTTGAATAAGTGTATTTGTATAACGGTACCGTGGAAGCCTATCTGGCTCACAGCCTATATGTTTGTCATTGTACTCTGATATAGAATATTCAAACATAATGCACCCTTGATCCTATTAATTAACACTAGGCTACTCATTCTCAGATTTTCAGTGACCTTTTTTTCAGAAGTGTAGTGGGGAGGGAGAGGAGTCGCTATTTTTTTTTTTTTTTATGCATTGCAGGCCTAATTGCAGAGACAGTCACATGTGCCCCCAAAACCAGCATTGATTGTATTACAGCATTATTATGGTCATCTGTGTTACGTTAAATTTGTTTATGACAAAGGAGGGCTTATTGGAGAAGTTTGTTAACCTGGAAGTCTAGACATACCCTAGTGGTAGCAATTTGTTTTGCTCAGCCAGTACGTCATGATGAGCAATGAGTCATAGGGCATTGTGATTGGTCAGCCCTTGGTGGTGGGGGTCCAATGACAGTGTTCTATGTGTATAAATAGTTGTTTGGTGGGATTTCAATCTGATGAAGACGTGACTGTCGAA
Source organism: Sardinella longiceps (assembly GCA_027497455.2). NCBI lineage: Eukaryota > Metazoa > Chordata > Actinopteri > Clupeiformes > Clupeidae > Sardinella > Sardinella longiceps. The sequence goes on along the minus strand of JAODXP020000010.1, from coordinate 5,432,690 downwards.
ACGTAATCTTGCCATGGGAAAATAAAGACAATAAAAAAGGATTTGTAGTGTGCAGGCTTCCCATTGTTGACGCAATTACGACTGGGTCAGACTGAATCAAACATGTTTGATATGATCTTAACCGGTCCGTTCTGAGGTCGCTATGATACCAATTATGACATAAAAATACCGACAACTCAATCATTAGGTTTGTGCTCATGAGCGACTCTCAATCGTCCCAGATTGAATCTGTAGGTTTGGCTCACTAATCGTAAAAGACTGGTGTTCTAATCGTAAAAGACTGAGAAAGTCGGTAGGTCTATTCCCAGCTTTAGGGTTGCACTGAGCATTTGTAACTCACCATAATGCGCCATGAACAATTACACATATAAAAACAAATTGAAGCATTATAATGCTTTGTGACACTTTAAGTTTTTAAGGCTTACAATATAACATTAGGAAGCTTTATGAGTATAGACATGAGAATGTATAAACAGTTATGAACACAAGTGTCATTAGTTATAACCCGTAATGCTATGAATAGAATGTGTTACCAAAAATTTTAATAAAAAGACAACAGTAAAATATTTTCAAATAATTTATTCTAAAATGAAAACAAGATTATTGAATAAGCCCTCTTGTGGGCTAAGAAGCAAACAAAGCTGTTAACTAGCGTTTCTGATGATAATCTTCCACCTGGTAAGGGCTCCTTGCACATAAGCTTTTTTTAAAAAATAATACTCTCTTGCAGGGGTCGGTAACCTTTTTGGCTGAGAGAGCCATGAACGGCTCATATCTTAAAATTTAATTCAATGAGAGCCAGACAATATAGAGGCATGTCAGAGGCATGTCTTTTATTCGTTTGATTATCTTGTCTTTATTTGAAAAAGTCATCAAAAAGTTCATTGGCAACATCAAGCATGAGTGTTTTGGCATATTTCCCATCTGTGAATGGTTTTCCGTTTCTCACAATTGCTAAAGCACCAGCAAAACTAGCGGAATTCCAGTCACCTTGGACTGAAATATATAGATGAATGGATTGAAATATTTTAACGTTATCATTCTTTTTATTAAAGATTTGGTTGTCTGCGAGCCAGATGCAACCATCAAAAGAGCCACATCTGGCTCCCAAACCATAGGTTCCCTACCCCTGCTCTCTTGTTTCCATTTACATTGGCTGCACAACCATCATGATAAAAGAAAACCCACACAAACTTTTAACATTAGCTAACATTAGTTGTCCGTCAGTCATAGGAAAGTCCTCTCAAAACTGTAACGGTAGCCATTTAATCGTTAATTCAAAATTGCACAGCTGTTGACTGCTAAAATGCTAACGTGACTAGCAGTGTTCTATCTCAGTGACTGCAGCCAATGTAAAATGGAAATCTAAGAACACTAAGAATTTTTATGTGCAAGGAGCGAATTCTGTTGTTGATGGTATAAGCCACTTAGCCTGACATAGCCCGACCATAATACTGCTGTTCATCCGTATTCATGGTCTGGGGGTTCTTTAACCTGACGCGATTATACTGCGGGGGGGAGGGCACTCACTTCTGGTTTGAAACGATTGGACAGCTCGTCTAATCAGCTTCGCTTATTGGCCGGTAGACTCTCTACCGATGTAAACACGCCCTAGAGGACCGTTCCCAGACCATGGATACGGATGAACATTCGTATTATGGGCGGGCTATGTCAGGCTATAAGCCACTATCAACGGTTAAATGGACTGAGAAGGTACATATCATTGTCACATTATGACACATCAAGTAGACCCAAAAGCAGAATATGAAGAGGCTGAGCCAGGAATCCCAAATAAAAGCGTAGGAGATACAGACACAACCAGAATGCAGAGTACACATTGAGGCTTGACAAACATTGACAGACCAAGACTGAACTGAGACAGGGGATTAAATACACAGGACTAAACAAGGGGACAAGGAACAGGTGAACTAAGGCAGGGAGTAACAAGACTAATAACGAAGGAACGTGGCTGGATACAGGTGAGGGGTGACAAGGAAAACAAGGCAGGGATAAACAAAGGAGCAATCACACAATGAGACAATCATATTGTAATACAAATAGTATGGTTGTGACCTAGCCTGCCTACCGTGGCACTCCCAGGGATATTGCAAGTTCTATATCTATGGCTAGGAGGCAGCAATGACCTCGCAAAGATGCACATTATACTCTGGAGCATGTCATTTATCAATCTCAATGCTTTCCTTGCCATATTTATTCAGGTACAACATGAAAGAAAGGTTCAAATTTTAGCTAAATCTTGCATAAAGGGTCTTTAAGACAGGTTCACACCAGAGTAGATAACATCCTGTGGAGGACACCTCTTCTTCCTTCCTGTCTTGTCCATTGTGGTGGGAAAATTCAATGTTGTGTACGTCATCTCCCTGGAATCTACCTGTGGTGAACAAGAGTTATAATATTAGTACACCATCTCTCTCTCAGGCTGCTTAGTGTGGTCAGTTTCATATAAGAACAGAAGTCGGCAACTAACTTTGTAGTGACACTAACAAATTGCCTTAAAATTGTGTATTTGTATATGCAACAATAAAATTGTGTATTTGTATATGCAACATACGTCACACACACACACACACACACACACACACACACACACACACACACACACACACACACACACAGTGAGACGGCAAATTAATTTCCTATATCAAACATCTTCTGAAACTGAGACACAATTCCTTAACTGTATGTCTACTGTAGAGTGTATATGCCTGCATGAGTGGTGACCAGGTGAAGAGCAGAATAATGTGTCCTGATAAACGAATAGAACTCCATATCACATTATGAAAGGTTTTTTTTATCCACCTTTCCTCCTTTGCACTTCAGGATTTTAGGTAGTGTAGTTTTCCCCATAAAAAAGTGTCGTTTGTATGACAACAGTTACGTCAAAAGTCTAGACTGTATGGTTCAGATAGCGTGGGTTATTATCTAATTGTCAATGGCGAAAATGAATGAGAATATCACCTCAATCGACTGGCCAGCTCTATCAGCACATAGCTTATACATGTTGAATGATAGCACACTCAACACATAAAACACGTCGTCATTTTGGGTACGCCAATTCCTTCAGAACTGGTTCAAATGACATCCATGATATTGACGTTCCAAACTTATCAATCTCTTACAATTTTTGTTTTCTGCCAAGTCGGGGCATGGCGCCAGTGCTAACGCATTTCAAGCAAGCATGCTTAACTCATTGTTCACATAGCCTACCTATTGAGGCTATAAAGCGGCTTTTTTTGGCATGACAGTACTCAGGAATCATGAGTATTGATGGAATTGGATATAGCAGAATGATAATGTTGAACTGATAAAACTTATCAAACCCACTACATGGTATTGAATGTAAAGTTGTTCTGCTTATGCCCATTACCTGATTACTTGAAGCTGCTGGGGGAGAGTTATTCTGCTTTACCAGACAACCACCTTTGGTGCCTAGAAATAATTAAAGCATAAACTTTATGTATCAAAGCCAGTGTGAAATGGAGAACAGTATGCAACGTTGGGGCAAAATGTCTCTGACTCACAGTTATGTAGTCCAACTGTTTGGTGAATGACCAGAACAAATATAACCAATAGACACACCACAAGCGCTATGCCCAATCCAAGAACCAAGTGATGCAGTTTACTTTCTGTGTGAAGATACAACAGTTAACAAATAAATAACATCAACAAATAATTCAATTCAGTTCAATTCAATTCAATTTATTTTTGTAGAACACTATATACAGTACAGTACATTGTCTCGCGGCGAAATAACAAATATACAAATAACAAATAATTGTCACGCGGCGAAATAACAATCACAATACATATTATTGGACGTATAATTCCACAGGTTCAAGGATATTCTGATGTTATTCTGTCTCACTTACCAACTCTCAGTACAGTGCCATTTCCCATTATTATCCGTCCACATGTTGAAACTGCACAGTAATGTGTGCCAGCATCACCAGGGCCAACATGACTTTTTAAGAGCTCGTAGGTACAGGTCTTTTGACTCTTTTCTGATGTGATTTCACACTGATTACTGCTTTCTGTGTGTACATAAATGGTTGGATGGAGATCTTCTTCTGATGATCCATTGCTGATCCAGAAGACCCTGAGGTCATTGATTGTGGTGTCAGTGAGCACTGTACACTTTAACGTCACTGCGTCTCCAGGGTAAACTGGGTTTGGCAATGGGGTTTGGACCACTGATAAAGAGCTAGACCTCTCCAAACTCTCTATGGCATCAACAAAGAACATCACACAGAAAGTTCATCTTGGGCTTTGTTTCATTTATGACCACAGCTAGAGCTTTTCAAATTATCTATGGCATCAACAACATCACAAAAGATATTGCTTTAGTTTTCTTGCCTTCATACTCAGCAGAGGTCTGTATGTATGTGTGCGCGCGCACAACTTATGCTTCAAAACTGACACTAACACTTTAAACCCATTTCTCCACCAAAGTATAGCTTATACATCAACCCTTGACTCATAAAAATTGTAAATGTTAATGACATTCCTCAGAAGGAGTAAAGGAACATTTTACCTTGAAATTTCAGAAAGGTGGCATTTCCAAATGCAACATCATTCGCTCCTTCAATCCCACAGAAATACACTGCTTCATCAGACGTGTTCATCTGATTAATAGTCAATTGACACTTCTTGGCTGTTTCTGTGATCCTGAAACGTGGATTGTTAAACTCGCCACCATAAAACACACTTGCATATGACGTCCATACACCAACGGTTTGAGGAACCTGCCCAAGTTGTTGCTTGTACCAATGTATTCTCCTCTGCATATGATCTTTTGATTTAGGGCAGTTCAAAGTCACAGAGTCGCCAAACTTCACTTGGATCAAAGTGAGTGGAGTTTGTGAGATATCAGTTCCTGATGTATCTGCAACAGAGTGAAATCATAATGTACCTATTAAATATCATTCTAAGAACACATACATTTCAAACACGAGGTGTAATAATATTCACTCACAAGAAAATACATTCAGACAGTACAACTTAATTAATACAATTTTAGGTGTCCCACAAATGAAGTCTGCATAATGAAATTATTGCCCTAAAGATTGACCTCCACATATACTTACGGTTTTCACAGAGAAAAATAGCTAATAACAGCAAAATCATTTTGATGCTCCCCATTGCTTGGCACTCTGGTGTTCTCCTGTAAACTGTGTGTCTATCTGTGCCAAACAGGCAGGAGGCCCTTTGTGTGTCTCACACATTACTGCTAGAGGTCAGTAACTGTAGTCAATAGCCAATGACTGTGGGGGCAGTGCCTATTTTCCATAGCTTATAGGTACTTGCACAAGTTGCATTTCCTGTGTAACTATTTATATCTGTTTGAGTTATTTCTAACTATACACAATATAACTATACACTATACCACTGCACTACTTCACAGATAAACTTAATACAGAAAGGTGTCGCAAATTCTATGAAGTCATATATATTTTAGAATGCCTAAATGGCCCAATACGATCACCTGAACACATGACACATAACTTGTCTTCTTACTCAGTGGGAAATTAAAGGTGGTCTTCCATATACTGCGTGTGTATATGGCACTGTATTTCTTTTGTCCATAGTTGTCTAATTGTAACAGCACCTACATCAGCTTTTTTTTCCCTCAATAATGAGCTATTCATTGATAATCACAAGAGGGATCAGATGTTTAAAGGAGAAGGCTGGAGTGACATGGAAGAATATTGCAAAATCCTAAAAAAAAGTCCAAAAGCATGCAGGCTGGAGAAGAGTGCTCGCTAGTTGTAGCGTATAGTTAACGTACGAAAAGGCAGAGGCAGTATCAAGTGCAGATATGCAGTGGGAGGAAGTAGCTGGAGATTGCATAGCATGAGTAGGGGTGGGGATGGCACCAACAAGAAATACCCACAACAGGGCTGCGGCAGGCTCCTGCGCTTGATTAAGGCTATTGGCCAAATCCATAGGCTCAAATGCTAGCCTTAAATGTCATGAGGTCCTGAGATGCGGGAAAATTATTTAATATTTGTATCGACATCCAGTCATCTAACAAGTCAATCATGTGGGACATACACACAGTGGTCTTCCACATGTTAGGCAAAGATGATTCAATTGAGTTGTGTAGCCTGATTTGCTATGTGGTATGCTACGTTTTGAAACATTTGCAACAACTCATATGGAACACTACAAACAGAATGCGCTGTATAGTTGAGACGCTGCACAAATTACGAATAAAAATTGAATCTGATAATTTAAATTTCTTAAACCTATGTTTTATTCACAATAGAATCTAGACAACATTGCAAACGTCGAAAGTGAGACATTTTGAAACGTCATGCCAGATATTGCCTCATTTTCGTTCGGAATATGGCGGCCAGGTGAAAAAGGTGAATAAGGGGCCAGAAAAGTAAAATGTACATATAAGGGACAGTTGGAAAGACCCATTTGCAACCTATTTGGTCGATTGGCAACATGTTCGGGTACGGAGGGCAGTGACTCTCAGAAGACAAGATGGGCAGAGGATCACCAGTTCCCCAAATACTGTGGCAAAAAGTAGTGGTGCAAGATCAGAACTTGTGTCACAATGGAAGGAATTCTGATTTTATTATTTTGGTCACCATCTTTAATTTCTAACGTCGTTACCGACGGATCAACTAGTTGTTCTCGTTAGTGAACATGAAGAGCGCTGTGACAAAACCAACACGTTATATCATAATATCTACCACATGGAAACCATCCGCTATTAAAATGGGGCTACGTTTCTCATCCAAAGACTATATCAGGTGCCTGGTTGATCACTGATACAAGTAACCTAAGCTAAAGTTTGTAGCCTAGCCTAACGATTGTAACATAGTTATGTTCTAGAATGAACTCTTGATCGGTGTAGTTCTTGGACAGACACCCGCTGGCAGCTTTTGCTTCTTAAAAATCCACCATGGTCAGGTGTTATCTAAACATAAAAAAAAACGCCTGTGTGAACGCCCCCTAAAGCTCTATTATGTCAAAAAAGAAGCCATTCCTAAACATGATCCAAAAGCCCAGGGGTTTCTCTGCTCTGGGCCAAGGCTCATCTAAAATTAATTGAGGCAAAGTGGAAAACTGTTCTGTGGTCAGTTAAATCAAAATTCAATGTTGTATTTGGAAAACTGTGATGCCATCAAAACTGTGATGCCAACATTCTCTCCACAGTCCCCAGAAGTTTTTCAGACTGTTCTAAAAAGAAGAGGGGATGCCACACAGTGGTAAATGTGGCCTTGTCCCAACTATTTTGGAATGTGTTGATGTCATGAAATTAAAAATCAACTTATTTTTTCCTTAAAATTATATATTTGTTCAGGTTCAACATTTGATATGTCATCGATGTTGTATTCTGAATAAAATGTTGAAATTTGAAACTTCCACATCATTGGATTCTGTTTTTATTCACAATTTGTAAAGTGTCCCAACTATTTTGGAATTTGGTTTGTATAAAAAATGTTTTGTTATCGTGACTCGAGGTTGGTGATGTCAAGGCGCAATATTGTGGCTTCCATTTCTGACTCTGTTCACTGGATTTGGCCCACACATATCGGTGTTGGTGAAAACGAAACTGCATTATGCTCTTCCTGACTAGTATGTGGTGGAACAAAATGAAATAAGCAGAGCCAGGAGGCAGTGTTTGCCTGTCTAGGTTATGTGACCTTATGCTTTAACATCATTTCACTTCATGCAAAGCATCTGGAACATCTCCACTGGCAATCATTTCCTCTTTAGGGGGGCTAGGGGGTGGAATGAAATGAATGGAATGAAAACTCACAGACTCAAGTGGGTTATTGTGTTGCTAAAGCTGGCAAAATTTTATTTAATATTTTATTTAAGACATGGGTAACACTTTGCGGTAAGGGTACATGAATTATCATGAATTCATGCATGAAATCATTCATGATAAATTGATGATTCATGCATTACTTCATCTCTGAAAGTCTAATGAGTTATCAGGAATTAACATGAATTCATTGTTTGTCATTAATGACCTGCTGAAATAGCACATGATCTTAAGTATTAGTTACTCTGGGTACATCATCATGAGTCATGATTAATTAACATGAGTCATGATTATTAGCATGATCATGATGAATTCATCATGTTTGTGCCCCCTCAACTAAATTGTTGACATGGTTAAATTGTTAAAATTTATTTGACGTATGGGATAGATATGAGGAACTAGGCCAAAGTAGGCTAAATAAGTACTTTTATTATATCAAATTATATCAAACTCTTTTGAACAAAAACATCATGATCATGTGTAATTAGTCATGACTCATGATGATGTACCCAGAGTAATTAATGCTTAAGATCATCTGCTATTTCAGCAGGAGGTCATTAATGATAAACAATGAATTCATGCTAATACCTGATGAGTCATTAGATATTCAGAGATGAAGTAATGCATGAATCACAAATTAATCATGAATGAAATCATGCATGAATTCATGATAATTCATGTACCCTTACCGCAAAGTGTTACCAAGACATGTAGCAAATTAATGATAGATAACTCCTCCAAAAAATATTCCTCTAGCTAATGGTTCCCAACATTCTATGGTCTGATATTTCTTAATAACGAACTGTTGCTAAGTAAAACAGATCAGACGTTCTGTGAGGTGGTCAGCCCAAGGCCAAGGGCTGTGGCATCACTCTGAATTTCCATGATAATGACTGCCTCTCAGAATGAATGAGCAAAATGAGAAATTGCATTGCAACCAACAAAGTTGCTAATTTAGTTAGCACCTATGCTTTTGGGAAACAGACCCTGGAACTTTAGGTTTTTGGAAATAAATGTATTAATGCAAAAAACACTAGCACACCATTTCACAAAGTCTCAAATGGTGTGGTTTAGTTTATGTGTGGGAATATGTGTTAAGGTTTTTGCAGGCAGAGACCTAATGCAGACCAGATGTGAGCAAGCAGATTTTATTTCCAAAAAAAATCCAACAAAAAAATAAAAATCACAAAAATCACAGAAGATCTGTTAATGTACGAGGCAAGTCCCAAAAGATGCACAGGGACAGGCAAGCTGAGAACAAGACTTCTCACCAGGCTTGACAGCTACGATCTGACACAGACCACAAAACTGGTTGAACTTAAATAGCAGGAGATTGAATTAACAGAAAATAGGAACAGGTGAAAAACCAATTAGCATGGCAGGTGTGAATCAAAAAGGCGGGGTCTAAAAGTCAAAACAAAGGTACATATGACACACACAAAAGCACATCGTCTCCAAACAAAACAAAATCACATGCAATAATGCTACTGTCCAGTAGGGCACAAAGTCTATAGGCAGGAGGCCAGGACACCGACAATACGTGTGCATGTAGTTGTTATTTCCATAACAACAAGTGTAAGACATTAACACAAACTCTAAATGCATTTATCTCATCATATTTCATTCACATAACAGAAAAAGTCAGATTGACATGGCATAAGTATAGGCTGCAAACCTGAAAGAGATACAGGTTTAGAAAAAACTGCCTGAGAAGTGGAATACTTTAAGAATCTATAAAGTTAAAACAAGATTACTAAACAAAAAGCCATTAATGGGATGCTCCAGGGGTAAAACACTGGCCTTAGAAAGTTTCCACAAAGTTCACAGCAGAGTAGACAACTGTTGTGTACGTCCACTCCCCAAAATCACTTGCCTGTGGTAAACAGAAGTTATGACATTAGGATGCTGTTTCCATCTCATGATATATCAATATTTAATACAAACTTAGAGTCAGAGGTCAGTTTTACATCAATTGCATGTTAAAGTAAAAAAAATAAGAGAAATTGACCAAAGTATTGGAGTGTAGTGGAATGTAGTGGAGATTCAAGGTGTCCCGATAAACGTAATTGCACTTGATGTCTGCCTCTCCATTAATTCTGTACCTCAGAACATCACCACAGCTATTAACTCTTACATGATGTTGAACGATAAATACATCCAAGTACTTGCTGAACTTTCATTGAATTTAGTAATTCAATAATAGTTTTTCTGATAATGGGCTGTTACCTTATCACCTGTGGCTGTTGGGAGAGAGTTGTTCTGCTTGACCAGACCTTGACACCCACCTTTGATGCCTAGAAATGTTGAAAACATAAACTTCATGCACCATGGTTGTGTGAAATGGAAGACAAAATGCAAATCTGTTACTTACAGTTAGGTCCAACTTCTTGTTGGATCACACAGACCAGAGCAAATATAACCAACAGACACATGACCAGTCCCATTCCCAATCCCGGAACCAAGAGATGCAATTTCCATGCATTTTCTGTGTGGAACAAAAGAGTTACTTATGTTTGGATTCATCATCTCTTATACACCTTCTCAGCAGCACATGTTATTCTGACTCACTCACCAACTCTCAGTACAGTGCCATTTCCCAGTATTATCCGTCCACATGTTGAAACTGCACAGTAATGGATGCCAGCATCGTCAGGGCCAACATGTCTTTTTAAGAGCTCGTAGGTACAGGTCTTTTTTGATGTGATTTCACACTGATTACTGCTTTCCTTGTGTGTACGTAAATGGTAGGATGGAGATCTTCTGATGATCCATTGCTGATCCATAAGACCCTGAGGTCATTGATTGTGGTGTCAGTAAGCACTTTACACATGAACGTCACTGAGTCTCCTGGGTAAACTGGGTCTGGTAATGGGGTTTGGACCACTGACAAAGAGCTAGACGTCTCCAAACTCTCTATGGCATCAACAAAGAACATCACACAGAAAGTTCATCTTGGGCTTTGTTTCATTTATGACCACAGCTAGAGCGTTTCAATTAATCTATGATGTCAACATCACAAAAGACATCTCGGTAACACTTTCATTAGTGACATGTCAGTGACATTACTGACATTAGTGTTCATAACAGCTTATATGCTCTCATGACTGTACTCATAAGGAATTATAATGTTATCATATAAGCCTTTATAACTTGAAGCATCTCACAAAGCATTGTAACCTTCTTTGGCCTTTTGATACTAGGGAAACATCCCACTTTACATAGTGTCTGTTATGATGCCTTATTCATTTTCATGAGTATTTATGTGCTCATCTTACTTTACTTAGGACATGAACTGAGCACTTGTAACTCGTCATTATGCAGCATTAGATATATAAAAACACAAATAATAAATTTAAGCATTATAATGCTTTGCAACACTTCAAGTTCTAAATGCTTATAAGATAACATTATAAAGCTTTATGAGTATAGACATAAGAATGTATAAACAGTTATGAACACTAATGTCATTAGTTATAAGACTTTATGTATGTGTTATAACCCTTTATGAATGCCTTTATAATGCTCTATGAATACTGGGTTCATAGAAAGTGTTACCGATATTTCTTTAGTTTTCATTTTATTTTAGTTAAGATTGAAAAAAATGTTGCCTTCGTATTTAGCAGAGGTGTGTATGTAGGTGTGTGCATGCACAACTTATGCTTCAAAACTAACACTAACATTTTAGGACTAAAGCCATTTCTCCACCAATGTATAGCTTATACATCAACCCTCGACTCATAAAAATTGTTAATGTTAATGACATTCCTCAGAAAGAGTAAAGGAACATTTTACCTTGAAATTTCAGAAAGGTGGCATTTCCAAATGCAACATCATTCGCTCTTTCAAACCCACAGAAATACACTGCCTCATCAGATGCCTTCATTTGATTTATAGTCAATTGTAACTTGTCAGCTTTTTCTGAGATCCTGAAACGTGAATTCTTAAACTCGCCACCATAAAACACACTTGCATATGACGTCCATACACCAACGGTTTGAGGAACCTGCCCAAGTTTTTGCTTGTACCAATGTATTCTCCTTTGCTTTTGATCTTTTGATTTAGGGCTGTTCAAAGTCACAGAGTCGCCAAACTTCACTTGGATCAAAGTGAGTGGAGTTTGTGAGATATCAGTTCCTGATGTATCTGCAACAGAGTGAAATCATAATTTACCTATTAAATATTATTTGGAGAACACATACATTTCAAAAAAGAGCTGCAATAATATTCACTCACAAGAAAATACAATCAGACAGTAACTTAATTAATAAAATTTTAGGTGTCCCACAAATGAAGTCTGCATAATGGAATTATTGCCCCTAAGGTTGACCTCCACATATACTTACAGTTTTCACAGAGGAAAATAGTGAACAACAGCAAAATCATTTTGATGCTCACTAGTGCTTGTCACTGTGGTGTTCTCCTGTAAACTGTGTGTCTATCTGTGCCAAACAGGCAGGAGGCCCTTTGTGTGTCTCACACATTACTGCTAGAGGTCAGTAACTGTAGTTAATAGCCAATGACTGTGGGGGCAGTGCCTATTTTTCGTAGATTATAGGTACTTGCACAAGTTACATTTCCTGTGTAACTATTTATATCTGTTTGAGTTATATACAACCATACACACACTGTGCAATTCAGGGCTGCTTTTCTATCCCTGTTCACCAATGACTGACACACACAACCGTCTGTCATGGCACAGTTCTTTACATGTGGGCACAGTCAGACAATGACGATTACTGCTTAGTCTCTGGAAGGGCATTGAATGTTAGATTAGACACAAACACTTTACCACCATATGAGCCAATGCACACACCCAGTCACAAAGTTGCCATCAACAGACCACCATGATTGACCAGGAGTTCACGAATACATTGCATATCCTCAACATACAAGTATATTGCAAACAGTCCCATAGTATTGCACAAACTCATATTGCACACAGTCCCTTAAAAGACTGCACATCCACTCTCCTATATTGCACACAACCTTAAATATTGCACACACTCTCCTATATTACACACAACCCTCACACTCATCCACACACATTTACTTCACATTTCACAAAGACCATCCTCCCATCCACACACACTTAATATTGCACATAACCCTCACTCTCCACACACTTATTGCACATAATCCTCCACTCATCACTTCACATTTCATAAAGACCACCCTTCCATGTCCGTTCAATACATGATGTACAGTAATGTTTATTATCACCCAGATGGAATGGAATACTGTTTTGATTGGTTGACAGGGTGTCCATTATTCCTTGACACCTGAGAAATTTGTTGGACAAAAAAGTTTCACCACCATTCCATATCAATGCTCTTTAGAATGTTTGGATGGCGGATCTTCTTTCATATGAAAATAGTCTGCCTACTGAATAGGTTAACTTCTTTCAAATCGGAGCCATACAGTATGTTGGGAACATCAACATGCCCTGTTGGGAACCATATGTCTGCGTTCCACATGCTTGTCATTCACCTCCACCTCTTCCATTATTACCTTATATCGAGACACCTCGGCGGCCGTATCCCTTACTTAATCCCAAAGGAAATTCAACCATCCCGTAGCATCCACTAAAAGATACACATACAGATTAATACACAAACAAGCACTGTCCTGTCAAGAGGGGTATTCCAAGAAGGCAGTTAAGTGACCAGGGTAAGTTAAATTGGAAGTAGTGGTAAACTTCATAATAGAGGAACCTTGACTCCTTGTTCTCTTAACTAAACAAAGCCTGCAGGCTCCTCTATTAGCTGGTTTACAACTTCCTCTAGGTTAACTTAGCCAGGCTTATCACTGGAATTGTTGAAAGGTTGGCAAGTAATGGAGACCTCAACAGGCACAGGGAACACGCAGGAGCAGGGGTTCTCAAACTTTTGATAGGTGAGCGCCAATTTAGGGAGTCAAACATTGACTGAGGGACGCCAAAGGAGAGAGAAAAAAAGGAAATTATTGTAATCATTTTAATGACCAGGTTGCTCGACAGTTTACAGGCTACAGGTTACAGGCTCCGTCACTTGTTAAGTGCACAAAGGCCACCCTTCATTGCTACGAAAAGTCCAAAGAGGAAAATACCCCCTGAGTCTGCGAGAGCTGGGGCGGAAGAAGACTCATTGGCTGGAATCTCGGTACCTGACCCTGGAATGAACAAGACGATGAACCAAAGAATCAGCACACAAGTACCATCAGCTGAAGGACTAGAACTCCAAGTATGTAGCTGTGGCTGGTCCAAGATAACGTCCATCAGAGGCCTAAGAATTCATCAAGGGCGGATGAAGTGCTTGAAAAATGTGAGGCCGGGACCTTGCATTGACCAATATCTTTTGAGAGACAGGTCAAGTCAGGCGAGTGAAGCTCAGCGGCAGGACTCAACCCATAGTCTAATGAGCATCAGTACCCCAGAGGCTGAATGTACTTCAAGCACAACATCAGAGAACTTGAAACCAAGTCACATGCAACCAGCACTGGAGAAGAACATCCAAGGCCACAGACCCCAAGGTTAAAGGGGAAGTTTGGTTTTTAACATGTTTATCCCCTTTTCTGGAGTGTCTAGGATGAAATAGAATCATCAACACCAAAATTTTCATGATTGCTCCTGTCTCTAATATTTGGCTCATTTAGAATACCCCTTTTCTGCTTCAGAATGGTTTCCTTTGTGCATGTCCGATAATATCCTTAAAACAACCTTAAACCTTTATTTTAAAACTTATGCTGTTCACCAAGTGTTTAGTGCTGTCCATTGAGGTTCAAGTACAGTTTCTGTCACATTTTATATGGTATTTTGAACATTCTGGAACTATTTTTTCGGCGCAGCAATACCAACTAGCACAACAAGAAGACAAATAAAGCTGGATAGGAACTGTATTTCGCTCTGATAATTGACGTGGAACATCAATGAACTCCACTAACCACTTGGTGAGCGGCACATGTTTTACAACAAAGGTTTAAGGTTCTTTTAAGGCCATTATCGGGCATGCACAAAGCAAGCTATTCTGAAGCAGAAAATGGAGGATTCTAAATTAGCCAAATATCAGACACATGAGCAGTTGTCAGAATTTTGGTGTTGATGATTCTATTTCATCCTAGACACTCCAGAAAAGGGGCTAAACATGTTAAAAACCAAACTTCCCCTTTAAGTGGCCGAAGTCCAACAGCAAGGAAGAGTGGGAAACAATTGATGCAGACCTAATCAAGATCCTTGACGGAACCAGCGGAACAGTGGAGAAGAAACTGGAGAAAACGGGCGATCTGATATACTTCTACAGAGCCGAAAGATTTGGTACAAAAGTGACAAGAAAGAAGAATAGGACATCAACACCCCCTCCTATGTCCAGAAGGCAAAAAGAGATCCCGTTTCTAGTGAGAGAAAGAAGGGAGTTGAGGAAGCACTGGAAGAAAGCATCACCAGAAGAGAGAAAGGGCATTGACCTCCTGCAGTTAGACCTGAAGGGGCGCCTGGGAAGACTGCGGAGAGCTGAAAATCTCAGAACTCGATGCAGAAGGAAGGAAAAGGCGAGAACAGCCTTCTACAGTGACCCCTTCAGATTTGTGAAAGGGCTTTTCACAAAGGAGAAGAGCGGGTCACTGATGATGCCCAAGCGGGAGTTAGAAGACCACCTGAAAACAACTCACACAGATAGCCAAAGGTTTGAACAACATGAGATACCACCAGACATGCCACCCATTCCGCAACCGGGATACCAACTTGACGACAGTCCCCCTAGGTGGTGTGAGGTTGTGGATGCAGTGAATAAGGCAAGAGCAGCTTCAGCTCCAGGACCAAACGGAGTTCCAAACCGGGTTTACAAAAACTCCCCAAACGTTTTGCGGTTGCTCTGGAAACAAATGAAAGTGATGTGGACAAAGCAGACCATCCCAAAGGCATGGCAAAGAGCAGGAGGAGTGCTAATTCCCAAGGAGAAGGATGCCTCTAACATCGGTCAGTTCCGGCAGATTAACCTGCTAAATGTGGAAAGGAAAGTCTTCTTTAGCATTGTTGCTAAAAGATTGACAAAGTACCTGAAGGAAAACAACATGATAGATACAGTACATCTGTGCAGAAAACCGGAATACCTGGGTTCTCAGGATGCTTAGAGCACACAAGCATGATATGGCACCAGATCCAATCAGCCAGAAGGGAAGGAAGAGATCTGCATGTCCTGTTCCTAGACCTTGCCACGCCTTTGGATCCGTTCCCCATTCTCTCATCTGGGCAGCTTTTGACTTCTTCCATATCCCAAATACCATCACAAATCTGGCGAGGAGCTACTTCCAAGATTTGCAATTCTGTATTCAAACAACAGAATACACAACATTGTGGCAATCCTTGGAAGTGGGAATAATGGCTGGATGTACCATCTCCCCTCTTGCCTTCACCATGGCAAAGGAGGACCAGATGGGGAAAGAAACCATCTAGGTTGCAAGATGACCATCAAGGGGTAAAAGCAGAGGGGGGCAAATCTGGGATGCCAGATGTTGCCGTTGAGCCCTCTGGAGGTGTCGTGGGCCTGTCAACGAAACACCAAAGAAGGAGGGTGCCCACCTGAAGACCCCTGTGATGCATTTACCCCCCTAGCCCTAACTCCTCAACAAGTGATTAGTTAAGGGATTGTACCATCTAGTCCTATAAGCTCAACTATTGCAATAAATAAATGCCTGTAGATGCCGCTGAACATCATTAAATTAAGATTAAATTAAAATAAAGATTAATTATTTCAAAGCAATGTACACTTCTAACACTTTTACAGCCAGAAATGTTTCTGCAGGCCGCCATTGGCCCCCGGGCCGCACTTTAACAACCTATGCCAGGAGGTAGCAAGTAAAGTATCTGGTATCATAGAAATGTGCAGGGGGCGACAGTGCAAATTGTGTAATTTCAAGTACTGTAGAACTCATGAAAGTGACAACTCTGCAAGCTCAAGCTCAATAAAAAATGTGTGTCCCCTCCCACTGTCACTTTAATTTATCTCTGTATCAACTGTAGTATCACAGTATCATGTGGGACGTACAGTAGGTGTCTCCCACATGTTAAGCACAGACAGATAGTTTATTGAAGACTTCTTTTCCAAGCACTGTGGAATCAGGTCTTTAACATCAAAATGATTATACTGGTGTTCGTCATTTTCTTTTTCGGAAACTGTAAGTAATGCTCTCTTCATTTATCCACATAGGTAGCACTTTCCTAAGTTATTTTTACACACTTCAAAATGTTTCTATGTCGACTAGAGAGATATATCACATGTGAGAAACCACTTTTAAAAGTGCTTCCCAATCCAACATGTAATTATCATGTATTTGTGCTGTGGAATGGAATAGCCTCCTGAAAAATCTGTGGTTGAACTCTGTTACAGATGCATCAGGAACTGATCTTTCACAGTCATCACTCACTATATTCAAACTTAAGATTGGTGACCCCATAACTTTCAGCTGCTCTGGCACTAAGGATCAAATGAAAAAGAAATTGTATTGGTTTAAGCAAGTGTTTGGTCAAACTCCGCAAGTAATTGGACTAATAAAGACATATTCAACTGAGATTAAATACAATGAGTTTAACAACACACGCTTCAGGATTATGAAAACAAATGAAAATGTACAACTGACTATTCATAAGACAACATCATCTGATGAAGCTATGTATTTCTGTGGGGTTGAAAAAGGACATAACATTGAATTTAGGAATGGCACATTTTTGAAATTTCAAGGTAATTCCATCTTGTAATCTTCCTGAAGATAAAGCCATGTGTACAGATTGTCTGACTCTGAAGTCAAAAAGTGTGTGCTGTTAGTCCTAAGTACAGCCAAGTTGATTAAGAATAAGAGAATCAAAGAAGTAAACAATCACGTACCGGCTGTACACTGACAGACAAAAGGAATCAGAGACCCATGTATGGCAGAAGTCTTGCCAACAAAATTTGAAAATGTACAAATGATATAGACAACAAATAAGTATTAACTCCAATAATGAAAAAAACTAATTCAAGCTATATGATGTTGGTTGGTAGAGACTTTGAAACATTCCAGAATTGCCTCAGTGGTCCAAACTAAGGACCTCCGGGTCTTCTGGATCAGCAATGCATCTGAGGAAAATCTCCATCGGAGCATTTATGTACACAAGGAAAGCAGTAATCAGTGTGAAACCACTCCAGAAAAGAGCTGTACCTATGAGCTCTTGAAAAGTTACGTTGGTCTGGACGATGCTGGCATACATCACTGTGCAGTGTTATCATGTGAACAGTTCACGCTGGGAAACGGCACCATAATGAGGATAGGTAAGTGAGTCACATTCATTAGATAATTTATTGTATGTAGGCTGTGGGATGACTGATGAATCTATACACTATGAATCATAATTATCTTAGCTATTGTTTTGATTTTAAGCAGAAAGCAAATTGGATCACTTGGTTCTTGGATTGGGAATGACACTTTTAATGTGCCTGGTTATCATATTTGCTTTGGTAGCTGCAATTTGCCACAGAGTTGGATCCCAAAACAGTGAGTCATGGCCAATTTTCCTAAACTACCTTTACAATTATTATGTTTACAATTATTCATTATTACACTAAGAGTGCCACATCACCTTCTTTCCGTCATTACTAGACATTAAACAAGGTCAACGGGTCAAGCAGAGAGGCACTTTTCCAGTGGCAAGTAATCAGGTATGTTAAATTTGACTCTGTTTAAAATAGGCCTGTCAAAATGATTTTTATCACAAGATCCAGGATTTTGGATTTGTGACAAAGTGATGCTATGGATCAAAGGGATTTAAAGAGTCAGGATTCACTGAGCTCTGTAGTTCGAAGACAAGGGTATTATTGTTCAGTTTCATGTACTTTGTACATGTTCCCAACAGCAAATCTATTTAAATATCTCACTGCTCACAGCTGATCAGCAAGTAGGGCACTGCATAACTGAATACAGGGCCTATGTCTTTTACATATGCCACCATCTGGCAAGCAATATTGCAGTCTCAAGATTCTGGGACATGGGACTGGATACTGTATGCTGTCCTGTCATATATGTGCTCTCTCTCTCTCTCTCTCTCTCTCTCTCTCTCTCTCTCTCTCTCTCTCTCTCTCTCTCTCTCTCTCACACACACACACACACACACACGCCCACACATACATACACACACTCTCACTCTTTCCTTTACTCTCTCTCTCTCTCTCTCTCTCTCTCTCTCTCTCTCTCTCTCTCTCTCTCTCTCTCTCTCTCTCTCTCTCTCTCTCTCTCTCTCTCTCTCTCTCTCTCTCTCTCTCTCTCACACACACACACACACACACACACAAACACACACACATTTTCCCTTTTCTACACAGGTGGAAGGTGATTCTGGGGACCTAGTGTACACAGCATTGCAGTTACCTGACACAGCGGGCGAGAGAGGAAGGAAGAAGAGGTGTCGTCCACAGGATGTTATCTACTCTGGTGTGAACCTGTCTTAGTTGAAGCCCTATAAGGCCAGTTTCACTTGCCAGGCCTACCTGCTGAGCATCGAGAAGGCTGTCCTATTGTGTCACATGTCTCTGAATGTCTCTGAGTTTGTACCTTTAGAACAAGCTTCTGTGAAAATATATAACTTCTGTCATATATATATTTCTGTAGGTCTATAAGTTTTATTGATTTCTGTTTTAGTCTTCTGCCATATCTGCCTCACTTTTGTTGTTGAATGAATGAAATTTGATAGTTGATAGACTTTGAAGTTAAAATATGATTTCTTAACATGAAATGCACCTAATGTCAAAATAAACCATGAATGAACATTGCCATACATTTGTTTACTTCAGAGGAATTAGTGAAACTAACCACAAACATTCTGCACGCGCACTTGCGCAAACACACACACACACACACACACACACACACACACACACACACAGAGACACACCCCTTCTATCTGTAAACCACACCATTTAAGGCTGGCAAATAGACACCTACTGTAGAGCAAAGCGAGTGAAAGACAGTGAGGCAGTGGCTGTAAGACTGCAC
>JAODXP020000010.1:5397892-5407892 GCA_027497455.2 Sardinella longiceps | reverse complement strand
TCGATGTATAAATGCGAAATGCAAAGCAAGGAGGAGCTTACCGCCCCATAAACACGTCTAAAAAACACATTTAAAATTTCTCTTGAAATGTACACCAAATAGATCATAAACCATCATGAATATCAACAAATATCAACTTTGTCACTTTATGTTTTGGTTCTCGCGGCTCATGCGTGTCTGAGGTTATGTACTCTTTTAATACATGTGCTCTACTAATTGTAGCATGCATCGCTGAATTTGCCCCACTACACACACTCATAAGAAATAAATAGAAAATAAAAAAATCCTTAAAAACGTATAATAATTGTGAGACCGCTGCATGCAAACACATTCCAACTTATTGGTTTTGTATAAATATATGCACAATCTATATTATATAAATTAAATGATCGCATTAGAACGTTTTACAGTTGTACAATTCTTTATTTCACACTTCACAGAGAGTTAGCAGCAGTGTTGTCCGTATGCAGGAGCTACAACTCTATGCTACTATTGTGTGAGCTCGTGTTAGTGTGTGTGTGTGTGTGTGTGTGTGTGTGTGTGTGTGTGTGTGTGTGTGTGTGTGTGTGTGTGTCCACGCACATGCATATGTATGGGCCTGGACTATGAACTTGTGATGTTTTTATACAGTTTACATTAGATGTGACATATTGTGCATACAGTAATTTATAAAACTATGCTTTTGCATGGGCATGCATTTCAACTGGTGCAAAGGATGACAAAGAGGAGGATGTGTATGTGTGTGTGTGTGTGTGTGTGTGTGTGTGAGAGAGAGAGAGAGAGAGAGAGAGAGAGAGAGAGAGAGAGAGAGAGAGAGAGAGAGAGAGAGAGAGAGCAGGGGGGTTTCAGTACGCATAAAGACTGGCCTCTGAAGTTCACACCAAAAAACCACACAGGGTCTAGAAGTTTCCAACCACCAATACTGTTGCCATCAACAATGTTATTTATATCATGGTGTGACAATAGCCTGGTTGCAGACACCAATGGAAACTTCACACCCCTGGCTACCTCTTATTACGGAGTCACACCTTGCCTTCATCCTTCACCTTACAGCTCTGGCCTCGGCAAACTCATTGTAGTCTTAGCCGTAGGCCTACTAGGCTACTTCTGCTCTTACAACCTCACCATACTATTTTTTGTAGCCTATAAATGACATACTAAATTTAGTTTTATATGTCAATCTGCTTTTGTTTTATTTGGTTGTGACAGGATGACTTCACATTTTAACTATTTTATTTTTTGTTTACAGAAATTAAATTGAGCACAGCACAAACTTAAACATTTATTATTTTTTAATTTTAATTAATTAAAATAAATTAGGCCTACATCAGTAATTTACTAATTTGCTCATTTACGTTGTAGAGTAAATCCTTGGTTGTGTTACTGTAAGTAGCAAATTTGTAATTTTGCATTACATAGAAAAGAAAGAAAAGACAGACCGCATCTGTTGCCTATTGACTCTTTGTCTGACTGTCTTCGATCTTTTCAGGACTTCTTTTGTTTGCAATGTATTGCACCCCAAGCAGGTCTGACTTTACTGTAACATTTCGCTGCCCAAGGCCAGGTTTGAGTTTTGTCCCCCCTGACCCCAAGAGCAGGCTCATTCTTCTAATGTACTGTGAATTTAAATGTAATTATTATTAAATGTAATTATTATTACATGATTGTGAAATAGAAAATGTGATCTAATTGTGAACTTTGTGTGCTAAAGTAATGCGTATCAATAAGTTTGAGAAACTTAAATAATAATTTGAAGTTATTTCATTGTCGGGGATTATACTGACTAACCCTAAACATGCTTTTTGTAAATTAGAAATGTACATATGTATTTATAGTTTAACACACATGATTTAAGATTTAAATTTTAAATATTATAGGCCTATTTTATTTCATTTAAGAATATTTATGACTACTATCATTAATAATAATAGCCTACTAATACTACTACTACTACTACTACCACTACTACTACTAATAATAATAGACTATTGTTTGAAATAATATAAATAATCAATCTCCATTGCAACTGCAGACCAGCAAACTGAAATTATTATTATTATTATTAGTAGTAGTAGTAGTATTACTTTGTTTTGTCAATCTGAGAGGAAATGCTTTAGTTATGTTAGAAGGGTCTACGGCAACTTGCCGTCGGCAAGGCTTTGAGAAAATTGTCTGTGTGTGTGTGTGTGTGTCTCTCTCTGTGTGTGTGTGTGTGTGTGTGTGTGTGTGTGTGTGTGTGTGTGTGTGTGTGTGTAAGGGGAGGGAGGGGGTCAAATATAAGGGAGGAGAGGTAGCCCATATTTCTATAGAAAGCGTGTGTGTATGTTTGTGTGTGATGTGGTATGTTTGTGGTGTGATGGTGTGTGTGTGTGTGTGTGTGTGTGTGTGTGTGTGTGTGTGTGTGTGTGTGTGTGTGTGTGTGTGTGTGTGTGTTGTAGAATCAGACACCTCTGCTCTTGGTTACTAGCACCATCTAGCGAAAGACTATGCAGGCATAGGGAAAGAGTCTGTTCAGGTATAAAGTGTGGTGGTTAAATTTAACAGTTCTGGAATTGCGTCCTATCAAGTTTTGCCGGCGCTTGTTATTGCATACATTTCAAAGTATATCTACTAACATGAGAATATGGTGGCACCTTTAAATATATTGTAGCAGAATTTGACAATGCAACCCTGGGTAGTCCATCACTTTTCTTGACGTCTAGTGCCATCTAGTGAAAGCTCCACAAGTAGGCCTAATATGAACAGTATATGAGATCACACCGCACAGCTTGGTGAGTCAGCAGTCAGACCTTAATCTTCATCATCTTTATCATCATCAAACTACTATCTTATTAATTTAAATGAATATTTAAATTAGTGTCATAACATTGTTTGGTAACACTTTGCGGTAAGGATACATGAATTATCATGAATTCATGCATGAAATCATTCATGATAAATTCATGATTCATGCATTACTCCATCTCTGAAAGTCTAATGAGTTATCAGGAATTAACATGAATTCATTGTTTGTCATTAAAGACCTCCTGCTGAAATAGCACATGATCTTAAGTATTAGTTACTCTGGGTACATCATCATGAGTCATGATTAATTAGCATGATCATGATGAATTCATCATGTTTGTGCCCCCTCAATTAAAGTGTTGACATGGTTAAATTGGTAAAATTTAGTTGACGTATGGAATAGATATGAGGAACTAGGCCAAAGTAGGCTAAATAAGTACTTTTATTATATCAAATTATATCAAATTCTTTTGAACAAAAACATCATGATCATGTGTAATTAGTCATGACTCATGATGATGTACCCAGAGTAATTAATGCTTAATCTGCTATTTCAGCAGGAGGTCATTAATGATAAACAATGAATTCATGCTAATACCTGATGAGTCATTAGATATTCAGAGATGAAGCAATGCATGAATCACGAATGAATCATGAATGAAATCATGCATGAATTCATGATAATTCATGTACCCTTACCGCAAAGTGTTACCCATTGTTTTTACTCTCAATGATTCTTTACTCAGATAACTAATAGTAATATCAACATTATTATAGGTAGATGAACTGACACGGAAAACAGACACTACCTTCATCCTCAAGAAAGCAGAGCAATGTGTGAATATTACCTTTTTATAAAATTGGATTATTCACCCTCTCACTGGGAGTTATGTGGATAAAAACAATTTGGTCTCAGCGCATGCATTTTCCTAGTCTTGCATCCCTGATTTAACTTTTTTCTTAGCTTTTAGCTTGGCATGGGTGCTGGAATGTGAAACAGCCAGGTAGCAACTCTTTGGCAACATTACTTTCCAGCACCTATTCTTAGCTAAAATGTAAATTGGCGTTGCCAGACAAGGAAAACACATGCTCTGAGACCAAAAAGCTTTTACCTACGTATGAAACTCTAAGACTGTGAATAATGCAATTTCATATAAAAAGGTGGAATATTCCTTTAACAACCTGTATGGACTGGCTGATCTTCCAATACTAACTCCCCTTGACCTCACACTAAACCCAGGATGATGCTGAAATTGGCAATTGCAAACACTCCAATTACACGCCAGGGTGAGGCAAGATTTTTATACATTTATTTGACTCTTTTCATTGTGACTCTCTTTATCCAATAAAATAAATGGGAAGGCAAAAGAGACTCCAGGGAGGAGTTTGAATAAGACAGTAATTGTACATTTTAATCTGCCTTTTATTATCAAATGACTGTAAAGGCAGTGTTGGACAAGCTACTCAGAAAGTGTAGTGCTAAATTACTACTAAACTACTCCACATCAGATGAAGTTTCTCTACTCTAAAGCTGCTTGAAGACAAAATGTAGCAAGCTAAGCTACAAACAAATGCCAGAGGTACCTTAACTATGTGAACCTACTTTTTAATTTACAAAAAGGCCTAGCCTATAAAAAGTCAGTAAGGAGCTAGTTTCAACTGCCAGCAGGCCACTTGGGATTGCTCTGCCATCTTTAGAGAGTGTCTACAAGAACAGAATTATTAAAAAGGCTAATAATAATATAATCTGTGACTACACCCATCCTTTAGCCTCTTCATTCAAACTCCTGCCAATGAGACGCTGCTTCCACATTGAGGTGTGCTAGCCAGTCAGTCATGTGTTATGTGCCAGTGTGGGAGGATGAATGTCTCTATGTTGTTTGGTCTACTGTCTGATATGATGTCTGTGTCATGATCTAATTTGTGTATTGTTAGTGTAAGTGCCTGTAAACATGCTTGTGCTTGCTAACCTAGCTGCCCCACCGGGGTAATAATAAAATTACTACTACTACATAAATAAATGGAATGATACAACCTCAGTTCTATTATTCTATTAGGTTGGTATTCATCCAGGTGCTTATACAGTAAGTCCAAAAAAGTGTTTAGCTCCATGGATTTAAGCCTGTACTAAGCACTTTTTTTAGACTTAAGCACCTGGGAGAACACTACTTTTAGTGACCAAACTATCTGTTCTGTCTAATTGACAACAACATACAATAGTAACAAACTAATAGCATGCTAATAATTAGCACGCTAATAATGCATGTTACCACATTGCACTTGATATATTTGTTTTGGCAAATAAAATCTTCCAATGACCATATAACCAAGACCATAACATAAAACCAAGGATAAAAGCCATTGTTCCGTATAATAGCTCTGCTGTGTGTGTCTGGGAGAAAAAGTACAGATCAAAGGGCACAATACTTCCTTTTCTCACTGAGCACAAGGCAAACATTAACATGTTATCTCAAGTCAAGATACACTTGTTCACTCCTCATCCACACCCTTTTCATAGTCAACCAGGGATACACAGAGACATGCCACACCCAGCAATAACTTACCTGCAGCATGCCAGAAGGGCTCATAAAGCACTGGACACTCATACACACACACACACTCACACACTCGCATAGAGAGACAGGGGCTTGATCAACTGCAGCTAACACTGCACACACGCTCAGACCAGGGAGCCACAGCTTACACACACACACAGCTTACACACACACACACACACACATGCTGAGCTCGGGTCCGTATTGATGACAGCCACACATACACACACACACACACACAGACACATAGACACATGTGCACACACTTCGTCCAGGAGCCTAATTAACATCAGCTCTCACAATGGCAGTACAGTGTTGGAGCCCCTACACAAACACAAGGACAGCACTGCTGCTACTCTCTCTGGGCCTATGTCAGTATCAGTGGGCCAGGGTCTCAGGCTTTAACCTGGACACAGCCGGACCACTGCGGAAGGACGGGGAGCCCGACAGCCTGTTTGGATTCTCACTGGCTCTGCACCACGAGAAACTGCCGGCGGATCGCAAAGTGTGAGTGACCTGAAGAGCCTTTTGTCTGCATGTGTGTATAGTGATCTGTTTGTGTTTACATAGGCCTCTCTCACAGCAGGGGCTGCAGCAGAACTTTACTTGCTATGGACTGTGTAGTTTTCTATGTATGTGGTATGTTTGCAAATTTTTCATATGACTTCTATTACTATATACAGCAAATCGTCAAATTTACTCCCAGTCATTTGGTAGCCTTTTAGATTACAGCCAGTGTGAAGTAATACTGGGTAAGAATAAGGTAAGAATGGCATAAGTACTGGAATCGCATAAATGTACTGGAATAGTACTAAGTATATGAAAATAATCTACTTCATCAGTGTAATATCACCGTCGTACAATGCCAGCTTTCACATAGGTTAGGTTTATGTCAGGCATTTTTGGTTAAATCAATGCACAGCCATGCCAGTAAGTGCTCTAGTTTATGCATAGATACTTTACTTCATTCTACTGGGATTTTGTTTATACATTGTAAGATTTGTATAATTTTTTAAGTGTTAAATACTGCCTTCTTTCACATTTAAGTTAAAAATAAACATCAGAAATTGCTTCGTAAGAGATTTGCTTCAGTTGAAAAGACTGGACATCATCAAAAATTCTTGCGTAAAATTCTTGCATCTGACGTGAGTGAGGTTCCATCCATGTGCCCTTGTTAGTGGGCCTGTGTGATATGTATGGTATGTATGGATGTATGGGCATGGTTAGCAGCAGACTCCACTTCCCAGACATCCCAACCTGCCAAACCCTGTTTCAGGGAGGTGTCTATTCACTGAATGAATGAATGAATGAATGAATGAATGAATGAATGAATGAATGAATTGATTTGACGTTTGATGAGCAGAATATTGCTTGTTTCTTGCATCTGATGTGAGTGAGGTTTCTATCCATGTGCCCTAATCCAGGTTACTGGTTGGTGCTCCCCATGCCAAAGCCCTCGGGAGGCAGAGGGCCAACAGAACTGGAGGACTGTATAGCTGTGGCATCACAGCAGTGCCTAGTGACTGTCAGCGAATCCAGTTTGACACCACAGGTTTGTGCCTCACACTACCAAAGTCAAAACAAACTTTATTGTCAATCAAACTATGCAACAGTTCATTGCAAGAAGACTGAAATTGCGTTTCCCCAAACCCCAAATGAGCAACGACAAAGCTAAATTAGACATACAACTAAGACTTCACTAACTGTACAAGACATGACTAGGACATAAAGTACAAATAGATATCAAGATCTCAAGCATGATACTGCATGCATCTGCACATGTGAATAGTGATCTGTCTCATGGTGTCATGCTTGAGCAGGTAAGGTAAATGTTGCATTGAAACACGGTGAATGATGTGTGGATTAAGATGCAGGTCTGTACACATTCTCCTCTTTGACGGGTTGTCTAGAAACTGCAGAGGATCACAAAGAGGACCAGTGGATGGGGGTGAGAGTTCAGAGCCAGGGTCCTGGGGGAAAGGTTGTGGTAAGGTGAACTTTTTTATTCAATGCTGCCCTGAACTAGCCTGACATAGCCCGAGCATAATACTGCTGTTCATCCGTATTCATGGTCTGGAGGTTGTTTAACCTGACGCGATTATACTGCGGGGGGGGGGGGGGGGGGGGGGGCATTCACTTCTGGTTTGAAACAATTGGACAGCTCGTCTAATCAGCTTCGCTTATTGGCTGGTAGACTCCCTACCGATGTAAACACGCCCCAGAGGACCGTGCCCAGACCATGATACGTATGAACATTCGTATAATGGGCGGGCTATGTCAGGCTAGCCCTGAACTAGGCTATAGTATTTTTTCTTGTCATTTTGAAATGCTCAATGTACTTGATCACATGACATGAAATTAAACAAAGCAAAAGCAAGAATTGAACTAGACAAGACAGAACTGTTTACTCTTCTTGAATTCTTGAATAATTGATTTATTGCTGATGATGTCAGGATCTTCAATCGGGGGGGCTCAATCAGGCATCAACTCCCTCTTTTTTTCTCTCTCTCTCTCTCTCCCTCCCTCTCTGCCCCCCCCCCCTCTCTCTCTCTCTCTCTCTCTCTCTCTCTCTCTCTCTCTCTCTCTCTCTCTCTCAGGTATGCGCTCACCGCTACCAAAGAAGGGAGTTGAACAAGCCATGGCTGATGCCCGGCCGGTGCATAATCCTGGATCAAGACTTGCAGGTACCTGAAACCGATGCTCAGGCCTGGGACCGACACTTCTGCACTGCGTCTGGACGGCTGTCGGGGGGCAGGACTAAGGAACGCTTTGCATTCTGCCAGCAGGGAGTCTCTCCTGCTTTCACCAGTGACAAGGAGAGCATCCTGTTTGGGGCTCCAGGAGTCTATGACTGGAAGGGTAAGTGTGAGAGTGTCTGAATATGTGTGTGTGTGTGTGTGTGTGTGTGTGTGTGTCTGTCTGTCTGTCTGTCTGCCCCTCTGTGTGTGTGTGTGTGTGTGTGTCCCTCTCTCTCTTTCACTCTCTCCCGTTGTATGAGCTGTATATGTGTGCATGAGTCTTTCTGTCTGTTTCTGTCTCTCTCTCTCTCTCTCTCTCTCTCTCTCTCTCCTCTGTGTGTGTGTGTGTGTGTGTGTGTGTGTGTGTGTGTGTGTGTGTGTGTGTGTGTGTGTGTGTGTGTGTGTGTTTATGTTCACTGTATGTCATTCTCTTGTTTACTGCATGGTGGTTGATTAGAAAACATTCCAGGAAAAACACTGCTCCTCTGCACCATGCAGGTATAGTTCGCCTGGAGCCAGCTGGTGACCCCTTTGACCTTGACTTCCCTGAGTTTCTGGAAACTGGAGATGACAACCAGTTAAACGCAAAGCTTGTTCCTGTCGACATCAGCAGTTATTTAGGTAGGCCTCCTGTACAAGCCAATCACATTCACTGAAAATATTTACGACTTGTGTTAATAAGCACAACCTATGGAGTGGCTGACCTGCCAATACAAGCCACTGAAATTGGCTTTGGCAAAAACTCTGTCCAATTACAGTAAATGCCAGGGTGGGGCAAGTTATTTATTTATTTATTTATTTATTTATTTATTTACAGAGCTCTGTCATCGTAAACTGTGACAATAAATAGGCTAGAGTTTGTAAATAGATTAAACACACACACACACACACACACACACACACACACACACACACACACACACTCACAAAAGCAACTCTGGTCATACAGAGAGAGAAGATTGCAGGTTTCAATCTGCTCTTTATTGAATAAGTTTTTTTACATATAAAGTCTTATTTTCCTTATATCCTATGGTGAATTACGTAAAAGGTTTAAGATTAAAATTTTTGACAAATGCCTCTGTTCTGAGAATTTCCGGTTGCTGTGATAGCACCCCCTCTTGCAGAAAAGATACATAGGAAAGATTGTCAAAATGTTTATCTTCACAATTTTTTTTCATCATAAACAATCAGCAAAGTTTAGCAACATTTAAGAGAAGGGCAACCAAACTGTACCCCCTTTCTGCAGACCTCTCGTGAAGCAATACTAGACATACATGTGGACTTTTTTTTGTGATAGACCTATCTTCATCCACTTGTTAATCGCAGAGCCTTCTTAGTTGATAGTGTGTGTGTTTGTTTGTTTGTGTGTGTGTATGGGTTTGCGTGTGTGAATGTGTGTGTGTGTGTGTGTGTGTGTGTGTGTGTGTGTGTGTGTGTGTGTGTGTGTGTGTGTGTGTGTGTGTGTGTGTGTGTGTGTGTGTCATATACAGGATTCTCCATAGGCTCCAGCACAGCTCTAACTAAGAAGGGGGAGTTGATTATTGTGGCAGGTGCGCCCAGGGCTGGACACAGTGGAAAGGTAATTCATGTTTAAACTAGATGTATATGGATGTCCGTGCATGTACTGTATGTGTATGTATGTATAGGTAATTCTCACGCTAATGTATATCTGTGCACAGCAGCCTATAGGTAGTGTGTGTGTGTGTGTGTGTGTGTGTGTGTGTGTGTGTGTGTGTGTATAGGTGCCTCCAGGGCTGGACATAGTGAAAAGGTATTTCTTACTCTACAGTATATGTATATCTGTGCACAATATCCTACGGCAGTGTGTGTGTGTGTGTGTGTGTGTGTGTGTGTGTGTGTTTCTATATGTGTGTGTGTGTGTGTGTGTGTGTTTCTATATGTGTGTGAGTGTGTGTGTCTATA
>JAODXP020000010.1:5329860-5397792 GCA_027497455.2 Sardinella longiceps | reverse complement strand
CCGCTTTATTAAGCCTTGCAGTTAACCTGCCACGGAGCTGGTTAGTTTGGGAGCATATGTTACCCCATGCAACTCAGCCTGCGATTACTGTTAGCGAGAGTAATGGAACTGAACTCACACTAAAACTAGCGCCGCTTGCCGAAGTTAGCGCGGCTTAGCGAATAGCTCCGTTGATTGAATACCCCCCAGGTTAACCTCTTGTACAAGCATGTGTCAAGGTCCACATTTGTGTAATGCTGTAGCTTGAGGAACAATGATTCTAGATGAAAAAAATGTATCTGAAGTAATCAAGGGGCTCTTCAAGCTCCAACTCAGAAGATGGTGGATTCACTTCTGTAAGCGGTAGAAAGAATATTGAGAATAACAGTGAGCTAGATACACACTAATAAGGTATATTTGTCATGCCTTTCAGTTAAGAGATAATTGAACAATATCTTTTCAGTAACTATTTATCCCCTTTCGCAAACGCCTTTTTGTTTGGATGTTCTCAGTCAGGCCCGATTCATACACAAACTGCACGTTCGCGATCCAGGAGCTGTGCTGTCTTTTTGCGGTGCCTGTGGGTAGGGATGCACCGATACCGATACCAGTATCGGGTATCGGGCCGATACTTCGTTAAAATACTCGTACTCGTATTCGTACATCGACTGCCTATACCACGCACCGATACCACTCAACAATGAATAGACTGTTTTCACCGCATCAAAAATGAACACAGTCGGTGTGTGGAATTGTCCTAAACGACTTCGGCCTCTAGGGGGAGACTAACGACCTGAAAATTTGGCTTCGGTGATCTGTTAGCGACTCTCTGGCTAGTAGCAAGTGAGAAACTGAAAGCATTATACGATGGAGCACATTTTACAGACTAATCAGCAATGTCAGCAATTTGGGAATGCTTTAAGATAAATGATGATGATAGGAGTTAGGCACATTGTAAAATCTGTACTGCTACGGGATGGTGATTAAATAAGGTGGCTATTATTACAATCAACAGCTTCGTTGCATGTCATTGCAGGCTACTGAGATGCCGTGATCAGCAGTGGTTAGCCAAACATAAACTTTCCTTGCGAATTAAAAACGACATCTCGACGTCTCCCAAGCACAAATGAGCCAAACCCAATCGGGTCATATTAATAAACCAATTGTATATTACACAAAAAAGTCACACTGCAGTTTTCTATGTGTGCGTAAATGTTACGGTGCCGTTCTGAGCACATGCAGCTCCTAGTTACGATCAAAGCTTGGCAGGTTGCGCCATTACTCTTTCAGCCAGAGGGGTGGACTGTACCATGTTCTTACAGCAGACACTTACCACATGTGAATATTGCAATTGGTAGTCTATTTTTGTTTTAACACCCACATACAATTATTTAGGCTACATTTCATAATTTTAAAAAAAAGAAAGAAAGAAAAAAAAACTTGCTGTAAATATTTTGGGCTGCTTAATAAAATTCAATGATTTCAGCCATGATGACATACAATCTGTTTTCCTTGACTACATTCTGTCAACTAGGCCTTCTGTATGCTCCATGCTATAATTTGATGAAAGTTTTTTTGTTACAGATTTTTGAGATTGTTTTCAGATTTAAACAAATTAATACATTTATAAATGTATATAACTTCCACTCAATTTACAATTCTACAAGGTGCATAATATCTACACACATTTGCACATTAGGCCCAAATTTTGCTTCACACTTTCATGGAAACCCAATCTCAGAAATATTGGTATCGGTACTCGGTATCGGCAAGTACACATACAAAAGTATCGGTATCGTATCGGTTTTTAAAAAGTGGTATTGGTGCATCCCTACCTGTGGGCTTGTGCATTCACACCAGAAATTGTCTCTACGGTGTTCTGCGCGAATCGGCTGTCCAAGTTCTACACTTAAAATCTATGGACACTGTGCAAGCCCTGCTTACCACACTGAAAAGCTTTGAAAAATAGAAGTCTTTTCTATTTCAAAAGAGCAGCGTAGGAGCTGCGTGGTTCACCGCTCAGAAACCGGACAGTAGCCACACAGAAAACGCATGCTTTGTGCATGACCTAATCTGTTAACATGCATGCTAAATGAAAACGGACCAAAACCGCGGCCGAGCCGCTCACGTTTTTGATCTGAAAAAGCCCTAAAAGTCAACAATTACAGATTAAGGCCCACTCATACTCAACGTGTGTCCTTACGTCTGATTTCTGTCTCTTCATACCTCCATACGGTTTTTATGTTTGCAAGTGCTAAACCCCGCCTGCTCTGTGGCTCTCCAGATGTTACCACCTTCTCAAAGAATCTTATCTTAACTGAGTACTCCTAAACTGCACTAAAAGAGTTATTTTTTAAAAGTAATTCACAATGCCTGAGACCTACTTTTAGCTAGGATAAAAGGCAACTCCTAGGCTAAAATAAAAGTTGTGTTGCTATGGTTGACGTCAGCTCTCATGCACGAGCCTGCTTGCATTTACATCGGCGATTGGTTGATGAGTGACAGGTGGGCGTAATCTGCGTGATGTGCTCTGGCTGTGCTCCGCTGTTCTCCTGTGTGACAACTGCAGCGCTATCACAAGCCATAAATGAAACGGTAACGATATTCGCGGTGGAATAATAAAGTATCTTTGCAGCGTTTTTGCTGCATTTTTGAGAGCACATTTAGAAAGAGAGGAAGTACACAAATTAAACTTGACTGTGAAAAAGTGCATATATATTTCAACACGGGTTTTGGTGGCGTGTTTGCATTCCTTGTAAACTGCATAATCATTCCTTTATGATGGATGGGGTAACGCTTTAATTTACAGCCCGTGAAGTACTGGGTAAGTATTAGTAAGTATTAGGTAAGAATGGTGTAACAAAAAAGTATCAAGGGATAAATTACTGAGTACTTACAGCGTAGGTTTGCTGGAATAACACACGTTCACGCTTTATTTTACAGCCCGTGAAGTACTGGGTAAGTACAGGTAAGAACAACGTAACAAAATAGAACTTTATGTGTAATATTGCCATAATTTCAAAATGGGTATAGCATAGATACGTAGTATAACCTACAGGAAATGCATGCGTGGATTCACTTCATTTTACAGCCCCCACATCCAATATTAGGGTGTAGTTACAAGTAGTTTTGGGGTATTTAGGTAATTCCACTGTAGGCTACTTGTTCTTTACTTTTCAATAGGGTAGCCTACCTACAGTAAGTGGTGTACAGTAGTCAGAGGCAACAGTTTGACAAAGATGCATTTTATTTACAACATGGAAAATGAAACTAATAAATCCCTCACAATCACTTGCGCTGATTATTCTACTCCAAATGGAACAAGACTATTTCTCTAAACTCGCGGGAGATTTCACCCTTCATCATTCGCGGTTGTCTGTGAGCCTCTATATAAATAAGGTAGACTTTATTTCATTAGTTTAACGCTGAACAAAAAACTTAGTGATCAAACAACATAGTTGCTGCCGAAGCGAGATAATCTATATCTGTCTGCAATACCGCTCTCGGCCCTCACGCACCTTCTGCATAGATAGGATGCGCACACTGATGCTACACCACTTAGGTAGGCTATACCCTATTGAAAAGTAAAGAACAAGTAGTGGAATTACCTAAATCCCCCAAAACTACTTGTAACTACACCCTAATATTGGATGTGGGGGCTGTAAAATGAAGTGAATCCACACATGCCTCCTGTAGGCTATACTATGCATCTAGGCTACCCCTTATTTTGTAATTATGGCAATATTACACATAAAGTTCTATTTTGTTACGTTGTTCCTACCTGTACCCAGTACTTCACGGGCTGTAAAATAAAGCGTGAACGTGTGTTATTCCAGCAAATTTACACTGTAAGTACTCAGTAATTTTTCCCTTGATACTTTTTTGTACACCATTCTTACCTAATACTTACTAATTTCACGGGCTGTAAATTAAAGTGTTACCATGGATGCTCAAATAAATCATTCCTCACATGCGTTTCCAAAGATCTTTTGAAACTCACGTGAAGTATCATCTATTTCAGCATCCATCATTAATGAATGAATATGCAGCTTACAAGGAATGCAAACACGCCACCAAAACGCATGTTAAAATACATGCAATTTTTTTACGGTCAAGTTTAATTTGTGTACTTCTACTCTTTCTACATGTGCTCTCAAACATGCAGTAAAACACGGTGCAACATTACTTTATCATTTAACCTCATTAGCCAATCACCGTTGGAAATGCAAGCAAGCTTGTGCATGAGAGTTGACGTCAGCCATAGCAACACAGATTTTATTTTATCCTAAGAGTTGCCTTTTATCCCAGCTAAAAGTAGGTCTCAGAGGCATTGTGAATTACTTTTTAGAAAAAACTCCTACATAAAATCTTTTAGTGTGGTTTAGGAGTACTCCTAAAGTTAAGATAAGATTCTTTGAGAATACGGCCCCAGAGCTAATAGTTGCGATTTAATTGTATGAACTCCCCTTGATCTTTTTGCTCTGTCAGTGCCCAAAGACCCAACATGGGCTGTAAATATTGACACTGCATTGAGGTGCCTTTTAACAATGGTCTACTAGTCCACCAATGCAGCTCTTTAGTTCTTAATGTTCACCTTACAATCAAATTTACCAGTGCAATATTTTTTTCATTGTCTACTAAGAGCCAAAATGACATAGTAATGTTTGTCCACAGGGGGTGCTGTACACGAAAACACTAATCAGAGAGTTGGGTCTTCATGCCAAACAAGATCTGTAAACGGACAGCATCACAACTGAAAAAGGCCGCTAAATAAGGTATGAAGATTTATCATTTTTGTAGAAGGTATCTTGCACAATTCTTTCCCCATCAAAAATGTTTATCTTAGCTTTACCTAAGGAAGAATTATGGTTCATGACAATTAAGGCAGTCTGCGACTGCTCATACTGTACATTAAATAGTGCAATGACAATGAATAAAATCAGTATTCAGAGTAAGTGTTTATAATGACAAAATATGCATAAAAATTATTGCTTCTACTTGAAGGATAAAAATTAGATCATTATGAAGTTCAGCCTTCAAGTTCAAGACTGTAACAAGCTGTATGTTGCTTTTTTTTTACGCCACGGAAACAAAAGCTCGGTCAGGCTATGGAACATTGAGCAGGAAGTAAATAGTGATCACTTCAACTGTACACATCAACACAGTTCAGTAGCCTGTGTCTCACTGTAGAAGAGACATGTGGTATAAGGAGATTATACTCTTGGTTACCATTCTGTTAATGGGGACAGTACGTAAGTATCTGTATTCACTTCAAATGCTGTTTAAAAGGTGATTAGAACATGTCTTTCATTTCAGAAACTTTCCCCTGTGATTTCTGGACACAACAACTTTATTTATTTCACATTAAATCAGGGTGTTTTTTTCTGCACCATCTTTGCATATACCTCATGTTTTTATAACACAGTATGTCACAGTATTTTCCTCTTCTAGATGCTACAGTGGTAACAGTCCATCAGCCTGACTTGTTGATTATAGCTCAGCTTGGCGAGTCTGTGACTCTAAACTGCACATTTAAGCATGACAGTCAGCAGTACATGTTCTGGTATAAGCAGAGGCCAGGAGAACAGCCAGTAGTAATGGTCATGGCACAGGCTTTATCAGTCTCTGAATTTAACAGTGGCTTTGATAAATCAGATTACACAATAGAGAAGGGTAGAGGTTTCTTCCATCTCACTATCAAGAGGATCACTGCGTCAGATGAAGCATCTTATTTTTGTGGATTAACTAAATTCTTTCATGCTGTATTTGGGAATGGAACCTATGTGGCATTGACAGGTAAGTGTTTGTAATTTTTGCTTCTGCTTCTAGTTTTGTACGACAGTATATTTTTGTTAGGATTGTCACCTCTGTGCTCTATTAAATTTTACATGTGATTGGTTGACAGAGGAACACAAATTGAAGAGACTGCAATATTACTTAATTGTATATTAGGCTACTGTAGAGAAAATGAATGAAAATATATTGACTTGCAAACAACTTCAGATCCAGATCACGGGAAAAACAAACTGGACATAACAGCCGAGATCAAAACTGTAAAATCAGATGATTCAATTCATTCCCTTGACCCAGAACTAACATGCACAGTGCTGACTGAGACCAGAACCAAAGATCTCAGCATGTTCTGGCTCAGACCAGCTTCAGATGGTTCCCGTCCTGTGAGGATTTACATACAGAATAACTGCAGCAGTGAGTCTGAGTCTGGTTCTCACACTCAGAGCTGCATCTACAGGCTTCCTGTCAGCCACACCTCTGACTCTAGAACATTCTACTGTGCTGTGGCCTTATATGGTCAATTACTGTTTGGGAACGGAGTAACATTGGAAGTAAAACAAACCGGTAAGGCTTCAACCTCATTGGACACTTTAATTACTACAATTAAATCCCATGAATTGCATTGTCCTTATTGATGATAATGTGAACAATTTGGCGGGAATATTCATTGTGTAAAGACCTGGACAAATGATTGCTAAAACCAATATTCAATATGTTAATCTCTCCATTTTAGAATCATTGGACTCTGTATTTGTTGGTTTGGTGGCTGCACTGGTCCTGTGTATCGTAGTAATAATCTTCCTGGCATATTTGAGTTGTAAGAAGAGAACATGTGCAGACTGCAGAAGTAAGAAGTTTCTGAGATTCTGTAATAAAATAAGGTGCATTGCAAGAAAGAAAAACTTTATGTGTGTGAGTAGGCTACTGCTATCATTAACAAATTTGCACTTATTCTTCTTTTACCAGCACACCCCACTTCAAGCCATACACCTTCCAGAGCTCATGCAGTCGGTCAGGTAAAGAAAAAACAAAACAAAACATTATTAACTCACATAACATATTAAAAGAAAAGTTTGGTATTTTAGCACTTTGTCTGTCTAGGATGAAATAGAGTGATCGACACAAATTTTGACAAAAGGTCCCCTCCCCTCTCTATTTGGCTCATTTGGAATCCCCTATCTGCTTAAGAATGGCTTGCTATTTGATAATATCCTTAAAACAACTTTAAACCTTTAATTTAAAACTTGTGCAGCTCATGGAGTACTTAGTGTCCATTAATCTTCTGAATTACTTATTGTAGTTTCTACAGTTTTACGGTTTAATATTGTTTATGCTGATTGCGTTAAAGGACACCATTGTTTTGTATTCTGTTGTACGACATCCCTCAACTCCTCTCTCACTCACAAAGCAATAGCCTAATGAACTGATAGAACAAGTAATTTATTTGGTAAAATGAGTTTAACATGCCATTTCTCACTCGTGTTCCTCAGGGCCGTGAAACAGATGGGCTCAACTACGCAGCCCTGCAATTCAGGGAGGGGGAAAGCAACCGTGGCCGAAAGAAGAAACAAACATCACAGGAGGGCACATACTCTGATATTAGATCCTTTAGATCATGAATTCTTGATAATAATGTAATAATAATTATCTTTCTTGATGTAAAATATGAACACATTAAAAATCATGAATGGCTTTGGCGAAAGTTAAGGTGAAAGCGAAGTGAAGTTGTAAGGTCTGAGTAATGCCCGTCTCACTTTAGTGCTACAGTATACGTAGGCTAGTAAAATTATGTCAAGTCATACAGATATATTAATAAACTGGCACTTTGAATTTAATGCACATTAGAAGGCTCTATCCTACTCCCAACAAAATGTTTTCTTTGAGTGAGAGTATGGTAACCTTTCTTTGATTCTTACTTCTACCACAAAGAATAAAAAACACATCTGACAAAATGGGCATGGAAACTGTGGTGTGCCATGCAAGATCAAAATGCTATGAAGAGAAATTAAGGTCACACAACATGCAGAGCGGTTTCATTTCCATTGATCAGCATAAAAAATGCACAACAAGAAAGAATTCTTTGAAACTCCCCCTCTTGGCACATTTGTGGTAAAACAGTCTACACATACCAATACAACAACCATGCAACTGCACACTTAATCATAATGATCACTCAATGCAGTTTTCCCAGCTGGGGAAATAACAACAGATAGGTTGTCGTCAATGGTCCACAATCACTGGGGCTAGTTGGGCTTTGTTTGGTTGATAAAGTAAATACAAACAGGGCAGTGCAAAATGATGCAAACTGATGATGCAAACTGGTTTGCTTACTCGCTAAAGAGATACTGCCATTCAATCTGTGTGACAAACATTCTACAGCTGTACAATAAAATAAAGGATGACATATTTAAGGAGATTAAAGACATTTTATTTTACTCTGCAACTACGGATATGTCAAGTTCAAACATGACATTTTACATGATCTTGACCTTTCACTATAACCCAAGTGTTTAAAGACCAGATATGTCAAAGAAAACCATATGGATGACATCCTCGGAGAGAACCGGACTGGGGACTGGATGAGCACAAACTAGTCTGCATTACTACAAACAATGGTATTGACAGTGTTGCTGCAATAAGGAATCTTAATCATCATTGGCACCAGTGCTTCCTCCATCTTGCTGTGTGAAAAGTCAAAATCATACAATACTTATACTAGGGCTGGGTATTGATTTGATTCAAATTTCCTGAAATCGATTCGATTTCGATTCACAGGGTCACGATCCGATTCAATTCTCGATTCAATTTGATTCAATATCGATTCTAGATCCATTTTAGTTTCTAAACCAGGTTATTAAATGGGTGGAGCACTATTCCATAACCAGCATTTTTGCTGTTAGCATAGCCTGGCCTACCTGTATTAAAAGTGATGTGATCCTTTTAAAGGAGAAATCCGGGCAAAATTGACCCAAAACTCTATTTTCTGTGGTCAAGGCGAGCTGTCAGTGAAAAAAAACCCGACAAAAATTGATCTTGCCTACCCCAAGTTATGCTCCTGTCCGATTTTGCATCCCAGCGGCTGTAACGGGGCAAGTTGGAAACACGCCTATTTTGCCTCTTAAAATGTTCGAAATTCAATTTCAAGTGCATGGCCATGTTAACATAGCACTTCGAAGCGAACACAGTTGATATGAGCGTAGTAGGTGACCTAGAAATGCTAAAAAGTTGAGCTAATTCACTCAGTCTACATACCTCTGTTGAGTTCCTGATTCCAGCGAAGCCCACAAAAGTCGACCGTCGAGCTCGATACAATCCAATATTCCAAAACGTGATTTTCCACCAAAAAACGATTCTCACGAATTAATGTGATCATGTTCATATAGTAATGACTATGTAGCTACATAGCTTAGCCGTAATATGAGCAAAACATTGCAAGCACTTGTTGCAGCTCTGCGCATGCTCATGGGTAACGTGCAATAGCCAGTGGAAAGTTCCGGCAACACAGCTGCGTCGATAGAAGCAGAGGAAGCAACAAGGATATTTGTTTCTGGACATTATTTGTTGAAATGGATAGTTCATCCGAATCACTGGAAGTTACACAGGATTCAAGGAGGCAGAGGACATTTTCTAGTAATAATAATAATTTAGCTCTTGCCTTATTTGTTATTATTTCTGTCTTGCAAAAATTGTATAGCCATTTCTAGGAATGTATATAGTTCAGATATCTGTAAGGAAAAAGTAGTAAATATGTAAATTACACAACTGAAGTTGAATAAGTAAATAATAGGAATAAATCACCCAGGCAGTTCTATAATGAAAATATAATATTTGTCTTATGGTGGTTTTATAATATAAAAGTCAACACTCCATTTGTGCTTTTGTGTCTTTACTTGAGCCAAAACAAGGAAATTACAACATGAAAATGTCAAATAAATCAATACAAACTATGTACAGTGCTATTTGTGGTTTGATGGTGCCACAAAATCCAAAGTGCAGGAAGATGAATTGGTTCGAGACGCCTAGACCATGCTCATGTAACGAGACCTGGCTTGACCAACTAGTTCACTCATATCCGATCGTGGAACTGGAGCTATGTTGCGAAGCAGTCTTCGCCTTCTTGGTTGCCGACGGGGTATGGTCTCTGAGACCATAGTCCTGAGACTATAGTCCTGTCTTCTCTCCTCCTCAAAACATCTTCCATCAGGTCATTGCGGAAAACCTGAGTTGAGCGTTCATACATGGGCTTTGCAACCCATTGCTTGGACTGCTGGGAGTAAACTGCTTTGTGCTGTGGTTGTCCTGATAAAAATAAACAACTGTTTAGTTCAGCATCAATAACATAGAATAACTTACAATGTAGTATGCAATGAACATAGTCTTCTTTTGAAAGAAATATTTAGCAAATAAATACAAGCATATAAAATACTCTATCATCCCAAACAGTCATAATCCTTAGCAGAACATTGTTTTGTATCATACCTTGTTGTGTTGTGGCCTGTGGTCTGCCAAGGTTACTGTTGTGATCCATTACAGCAAGTTGTGTGCGAGCCCTCATGCTGTCATAACCAAAGTGCAGTCGTTTTTCTGCATACTTTAGCATAACTGCATGAAAGACTTCCAGAGATCCTGTGTAAAAGGAAACACACACACAAACATACATATCTTATACCATGTCCTCTTAGAAGCAATATAAATACTGTTTGTGATAGTTATGTAGTGTCTATGAGGTTTTTGTGTGAAAAGCAAGGTGTTTCTTTGAAATGGTCCAGTGTGATTGCTACTAGAGATTAGCTCTGATGATAATGCTACCAACCTTCGCAGCAATATACATTTTGTCATGTCTAGACACAATTACATTTAAACACTTACCAGTGTGTTTGAAGAGTGCCATCTGTCTCAAATCTCTGAGGAGATTGCTGTCCGTCACCACACCCTTCAGTGACAGGAAAGCGGATGAATCTGGCTTCAGCCACTTCTTCCGCCTTTGATTTTCTTCAGTCAGTACTGGGTGACCACAGGTGCGCTGAACGTCATTCTCTTCCCATCTATGTACACCACGTATATGATGGAGAAGGGCAGTCCATCTTTTTACACAGTCCTAGGCAAAAAAGACACAAAAAAGGAAATACTGTATGAAGTGGGGACAACAGCTTGTGGATGTGTTATTTCAATGTCATTACACAGATAGAGATGTGGGGTAGGTGCTAAGTGAATATCGGACACATCTCTTTATTGTTACCTCTTTGTCACTTTTACTTGTCCAACATGACCAGTAAAGATGGTTGGTTATTGCCCTGATCCAAGGACGTAGGTCTTCGTTCTCCTTCTTGTTGGATAGGGTCACAAGTTTCTTCTTCAGACCTAGAGAAAACATCAATCAAGGATGTACAAGGCAGGGAGTTAGCTACATATCAAGTGAACAGAGAAGACCCAATCATAGTGGTTTTGAAACTGCAGCAGTTTCTTTTCCTGATAAAACACTTACTCTTACTGACATGCCAAGGGTCAAGTTCATGCCGTATGCTCTGATAGTTGTCTCTCATGAGTTTTCGGATGGATGGTGATCTGTCTGTGGTCATCACTCCAATTTGCACTCCTCTCTCAAGCAGGTAATCCAGACCCCTCTGGAAACCCATCACCTCCATGGCCACAGAACTGCTTGCTTCAGTAACCTAGAGAGAAAAATTGTAGAAACCATGGTCATACTGTGTTGAAAGCAAAGTACGAAAGACGAGCATGCTTGTGTTACATCAGACAGTAGGTCACATTCATTTACCTGAACAAATTCGAAGTGCACAATTTCTTTTGTGGCGTCGTCCTCAAAAGAGTACGTACAGTATTTGGCACTGAAACCTGATGAAAAACATTTATTGACGTAACAACATTACAAAGTGGTCATGACTAGGTGTTTTGTGAAAACTAAGTACTGAACTGCACAACTCATTTTATGTTTAGAATTTGGAGCATGATGCTTACCTGGGCTGATTCTGACTTTTCCATCATACAACATTAGGATTTATTACATATCAAGCTAACAGTTGTGCAAAAGCATGTAAGGTAATACATTCTACTTACTTTTGACACATCCTCACTAACACCGCAGGGGATAGTCACAGATGGACTAGATGCAGATGCAGACAGCTCCTACAATAATAACAATAAAAGTGATGCTTGAAAAGTCCATCCACATTTCAAACATGATAATGAGGTTTTCAAGGCTTGACTACATAATAACAACAGTGTCAGAAAGAGTGTAGACCTCTATTGAAAAAGTATACTCACTTGTCCACTGGCTGTGTGAGGGACATTGTATGATGATGAGGTACCGGAAGTAGATGCAGTGGCAGCCCGGTCCTTCAATTCAGAAAAGATATTTCACTTGTAATAACAACAATATTCTACAATAGTGTCTGATTTTTTAAAATACAGTTTCAAAAAGCATACATAATTGAAAGAACTCACTAATTGTTGCCATAAAGCAGGTCGAGCAAGATATGTGCCAGATAATGAAGCCCTTTTAGGATATTGTTGGGTTGTCTGTGGACTTGATAGTAAGATGTTGAAACTATAGGGCTGGCCAGACTTGAGTGACGTCTTCTTCGGAGTTGACTGTGGCACTGCAGCTAATTCGTTGTCTATCCCACTGGATGATGTCCCTAGAGTATAAAGAAGAAATAACTGTAACCAGACTAAAAAGGCCCAAGCAGTGACATCGACAGTCCATTTTCGATGCAACAGCTATGGTAGTGCTATGTGCACTTCGCCTGCACTGTTAGCAATAAGACTCCCCTCCCCCAACACCTCACATCTAGCATAGCCTATCACTAACTGTACTACAACAGGGTTGAACATCCAGTATTCTCTTCTAAACGATATTTTCAATATCAAAGCAGACCGTACACATAAGAAATTCAATCGATGAAATGGAAACAAATAATTGATATGATAATAATTGAAAAAGCTCCATAAGCATAGGGTTACATGTAAGAGGCTATTCGAATCTTGCCTCGAAGATAATAAAGTGAAAAAGAAATGATTACCTCCAAACTGTCCATAGCTGTCCTTTTTTGTTTCGGAATGGCATTTGCCTTCAGATACCGGTGCTTATCACTCTTTTTGGTGAAGTCTTCATCATCAAAATGATCACTGCAGACACGGTAGTCTCTCTCTCGTAATGTGTGCAAGGGTGTTTGCACATCAAGTTGCAGTGCAACCAGCCACAACTGCAAAGTCTCTCTGTTGCGTAGAGGCAGACGATGAAAACTCAAGCACATATATCCTTCATTTTGTTCCCGCAATTTGGAAAGGCACAAACTCGAACCATCTTCTCCGATATTCCTCAAGGTCCAACTCCAAGCTAGTTGTGTGTCACCTGTTCGATCACTAGCCTACTCTCTCTGATCTTGCCGAAACTACCACCCGGCCTGGCGCAGCCAATAGCGTAGGCTACCCATGAGCATGCGCGAGAACTCCAGCTGCAAGAAGTTGTGTTTGCAATGTTTTGCTCATGTTACGGCTAAGCTATGTAGCTACATGGTCATTACTATATGAACATGATCACATTAATTCATGAGAATCGTTTTTCTGGTGGAAAATCACGTTTTGGAATATTGGATTGTATCGAGCTCGACGGTCGACTTTTGTGGGCTTCGCTGGAATCAGGAACTCAACAGAGGTATGTAGACTGAGTGAATTAGCTCAACTTTTTAGCATTTCTAGGTCACCTACTATGCTCATATCAACTGTGTTCGCTTCGAAGTGCTATGTTAACATGGCCATGCACTTGAAATTGAATTTCGAACATTTTAAGAGGCAAAATAGGCGTGTTTCCAACTTGCCCCGTTACAGCCGCTGGGATGCAAAATCGGACAGGAGCATAACTTGGGGTAGGCAAGATCAATTTTTGTCGGGTTTTTTTCACTGACAGCTCGCCTTGACCACAGAAAATAGAGTTTTGGGTCAATTTTGCCCGGATTTCTCCTTTAAGACGCTGCCCTTTTAAGAATCTACCTGTGACCCTTTTAAGAATCTACAGCATAGACCATAAAAGCCCCGCCCAGTTACGCCAAATCGCCTCAGGTTCCAGGAAATATGCTGCCCATTCATTTGGCAAAAATGGAAAAAAGTCAATAGGTATAAATCTGCGTACTAACTTGTGGCGCCAAGTGAAGGAACTACCTGTCCCATAAGTCATTGCGAGCGATAACATTTCTTAAAGACAAGTACCAGAGTAAGTTTAAGCATAGCCCTGCTGCACAAGCCTTCTAACAACAACATATTTTGCATGAAATGAAAGAATTTCGAAAAGCATAGACGTAACGCGAAGGCGAAACACTTTACATTGAGTCAATGTAACCTCAGATCTTACTTTCGGTTTCCAAGAGTCAGGTCCCATTGATTCAGTGTAAAGTGCCTGTTCGCTTCTGCGTTCGCGTTCGGTCTGTGCTGTACCAAATTATTTTGTTCCACTCGCTAACTAGTGCATTTAGCAAGCTCTTTCAACAGGGCTATGCTTGAATTCACTCCGGTATTTTCCTTTAAGTTTATGATCTAATGGTAATTCACCAAGCCTCCTAATCAGTTGATTACACCACAGTGACTTACTTCCTACAGTTTACCGTGAGTAGATTCCGCTTAAAAAACATGGAAAACATGTTTTACCTGATCATTTTTTACTTCCTGAATTGGCGCCATTTTGAGGTCAGTGCTCTGAACCAGAGAAATTTTAATAAGGGGAGAATTTTCACTCTCAGAGCACTTCCGGTGTGG
Source organism: Sardinella longiceps (assembly GCA_027497455.2). NCBI lineage: Eukaryota > Metazoa > Chordata > Actinopteri > Clupeiformes > Clupeidae > Sardinella > Sardinella longiceps. The sequence continues at coordinate 5,383,251 of JAODXP020000010.1, read as the reverse complement.
TATTGCACCTAGGGGCGCTCGCGGGTGAGTCCAAAATGGCTTGGGTTCAATGGAGCTGCACCACAAATTCCTACATTTCTTTTTATATATTTTTTTTGTCATAAAATTGCAATACTGTTTACGATACAGGGGACAAAGATCATATAAATAATCGTGGAATTTTTTTTTTAGGTGCTTTCGTTCGCTATAACATCGACATGCTGTCTCCTCATTACTCCTCATTTCTCCCTCACCAGCCCTCACTCACCCAAGCAGTTAGCATAATGCTAGCGAGCACAGGCAAAACAGGCTCACGTTGTGAAAAACTGAGAGGGTTTGGGTGTTTGTTAATTCACTTTTTATAGCTCATCTATGTCCAACTTGTAAAAAATAAATTCAAATCTGACAGTTCCTGACGTCTAATGGGTAGAAACTGTACATTTAGCCATGTAGCTCCATAGGACTCGCCCGCGATCGCCCCCTAGGTGAACTGCAGGCAAAAACCGGTACAATGGGGGTGAATAGAGAGTGGTGGGACTCCGTAAACGGGCTCTGTCTGAACCCTGTCTGAATCGCATGGAATTATGGGATTATTTTGTTGCTACAACAGTGGTTTCTTGTGATATCGCGATTGAAATGTTTATTTTAAATCCAGGTTGATGCCATATGAACCCGCAGAATTGTTATGATCACAGGCAATCCTTTTGTTCAGCCGTAGCTAGTTGAAAGTGTGTGGTTGTGTGGTTAAGACAGTGTGGGTAATAATAGATTTCTCATTGGTAAAAATGACGGGCGTTTTCACTCCCCGAACCTGGTCAAAAATCACTGGCACAGTAGTGCAGACGATAGTTTTTGCTGGGTAGGAGCAGCGTAGTATAGGTGAAGAAGCTACAGTAGTAGCTGGAGACTAAAATATCAGATGCTAACAAATGTGCAAACTTTGGACATTTTAGTAGTTTAGGCTATAGCGCTGCGTGAACTAGGCTAAAAGGCATCTTTCACCGTCAGGTGGAAGGCGGATTGTCTGGAAATATAACAGAATGGCAAGATGCCATTGTCATCTCCTTCACGCAAAGGAGAAATTATTTTTAGTGAGATAGCATGGGAGTTTATTGCATTTCCCAGTGTGGGGAAATCCACGCCTATCAGTGCATATGTGAATGCTTCAGTTGCATTTCAATTAAAGGAATAGTCCACCTTTTTATGAAAATTGATTATTCACCTCTTTACCTGGAGTTACATATGTGGGTAAAAGCATTTTGGTCTCAGTGCTTTCGTTTTCCTAGTCTGGCATCCCCAATTTCTCTCATTTTTTAGCTTTAGCTTAGCATAGGTGTTGGGATATAAAGTTGCCAGATACCAACTCTTTGGTACGGAAGAGCATTAGTCTCAATAGGAAATTTTCGAGAAATAAAGTCGAAAGTTTTGAGAAATAAAGTCGAAAATTTAAAAGTCGAAACTTTCGAGAAATAAAGTCGAAAGTTTTGAGAAATAAAGTCGAAAGTTTTGAGAAATAAAGTCGAAATATTCGAGAAAAAACTCAAAAGTTTTGAGAAAAAAGTCACAAATTTAGTCTACCCGGAAGTAGGTCATTCAGTGCTGTTAGACTTCGTCTGCAAGGCCTGGTGCTGCTGAAATGGAGGAGTTAATCAAATGTTATTTTGAGGTTGGATTTAATAACAGAGAGATCCTTGACGTCTTAGCACAGAATCACAGTATTGTGATTTCTATCCGGACACTGTAGAGGCGGTGTCGTGAACTTGGACTGTGCAGGAGGCGAAATCAGTCGGACATCGACTATGTGATAGCCTTCGTGCAGGAGGAACTGAGTGGGAACGGACAGATGCAGGGCATGTGTTGTGGGTGGAGGTGTATACCACCAGCAATGACCCTAAAGTCATTGCCTCGTATTATATCAAGTGCATCGAGTTGTCTTTCCCCCAGATAACCAATTGGCTGATCAAACGGAAGGCTACTGACCCTCATTTGCCAAGTACTCAAAGTCGGCATTTCCATTATCTTGAACTAAACATGCCGTGGCACAGCGCCTTTGACCCTGCTGCGCGCTGCATGGCGAGGTCCGCCTTGCGCGCACGCAAAGTGGAGAGAATTCGCACACTGTCATTATCATTGCGACTCCCCACCCTGCCTATGTTGTACCCTAACTCTCCTATGAACACTATGACCTCGTAACATCCCCAGTGGCATTAGTCAAAACCTCCAGCCTCCACGTTACTGTCGGATTGTGGAGAGGCACGGTCAGAAGGCATAGAAGCTAGCTGGCTAGCGCGATAAAAACACTGTGCTCCCATATAAACTCCGGCATTCCCCACACTACTAACTTGCCTCCTAACTTCACGATGAACAATCCGACCCCCTGAAATATTGTTACCACCACTAACATTGGCCAAGGGATCCGATGTTTGTGCTTGGTGTGGGGCTAAACTCTCACTTTGTCCAGCTGCATCATAACAAGGCAGGGACGCATCTGAAGCGGGTGTCACCCTCTCCCAGCCTCTCACTGATCTCATTCATGTCCACTGACCACCGGCAAATATCACTTCCGCCCGCCTTCTACATATTTCTGACTTTTTTTCTCGAAAATTTTGACTTTGAATCTCAAAACTTTTGACTTTATATGTCAAAACTTTCGACTTTATTTCTCGAAAATTTCGACTTTGAATCTCAAAACTTTCGACTTTATTTCTCAAAACTTTCGACTTTATTTCTCAAAACTTTCGACTTTATTTCTCGAAAATTTCGACTTTTTTCTCGAAAATTCTGAGTTTCTTTCTCAGAGATTTGCAAAATATATCTCTCCTATTGAGACTAATGCTCTTCCGTACTTTGGCAACTTTACTTTCCAGTGCCTATGCTAAGCTAAAGGTAAAATTGGGGTTGCCAGACTAGGACAACACATGCACTGAGACCAAAATGCTCTTACCCACTTATGTAACTTCAGGTAAGAGGGTGAATAACCAATTTTTATAAAGAGGTGGAATATTCCTTTAAACCTAGAACCACTCTGTAAAAGCCTGAATCACTTTGTTCTGAATCGTTTCATTTTGCTGTCCACTTTATCAAATGATGTAAACGTGGCTTAACCGCAGCTCATTATGACAACTTATAATTTGCTGGCGGCCCGGTTGAGAAATGCTATTTTAAACTAAAGCAACGGTGCTTATCAGATACCAAACACTGAAAGGTAGCCTGGAAAGTCAGACTATCACATAAATGCATAGTCGGGCCACGAGTGATGGACCCTTAGGTAAAACTGCTAAAACTAATCAGTGTAACTAACAAGTGATTCAAACAACGCAACATAGAATGTTGTAATTGGCTAGACACCACTATGTCTGAATACAACCTAGAGCGTAAACAGCTCAGACGCCATCGAGGTCTGAATACAACCTATGCCTGATTGCTAGACATACTCGCTGAGCAAATTCAATTTGCTACTGCTAGAGTGCGTCTAGAGTTCTAGGCTAACTGAACGGGAGACATCAGAGAAAATTTGAATATTTTCTGTCATAGGGCCCACATTTTCTAGTTGTGCCCTTGTGCATCGGAGCAGGACTTATTGTATTATTCACTTTTTTGATTCCTGTGTTACGCCAAATAATGAATTCATCTTAAAACATCTTTACTACCACCTCATTCCTCTTGGTTTGATGTCAAGGAATAACTACAGTTACATTACATTAGCTGTAGTCCAAGAAGATCCAAAGTCAAATCCAAATTTACTGTTACTAATTTATCATAATGATGATCATCATAAAAGCAAAATCTAAATTTGCCAAATATGAGAAGACCTACAGTATGTCTGTTTTGGCCCAAGGTCAACATGATCCTAGAAAATACCTCTGTTTGTCCAGTAGGGGTGCTATTACATGAGAATCTTTCATGACAGGTAGTTGGGTCTTTATACAGATCATGGTCTATAAGTGGACTTCAGAAAAATAAATGAAAAACACTTTGGATTAGTTTGTAAATTGGATTCTTTGTGCTTGACACTGTTCTTCATAATTTGAAGAATATAATACGAATGCATGAAGTAATGACAAGGTCTCATCACTCAAAATATTCAAGTATGTTATATATTAAAATCTAAAAATGACAATAATAAAAAAGTCAATATGCAAATGTCAGTACTGTACCAATTTTACATTTATTGCATTTAACATTTTGCATAATCATTTGACATAATAAGAATGATATAACATATTTTACCTGGTTTATGTTGCAGCAATGTTACAAACTGACATTGATTTTCTTAAAATTTAAAAAAACCTTCCATGACATAACGGAAAATGGGTTGTCATGTCATGTAAGATTTAGCAGGAAGTGTTGGTGATCACTTCAACTGCACCCATCAACATGATTCAGTAGCCCGCTTCTCACAGAAGAAGAGATGTGGTGTAAGAGGATTGTACTGTGGGTCATTCTATTCAGGGCAGCTTGTAAGTATCTGAATTTACTGCACATAGATCTTAAAACATCCAAAAGGTTTGATCAGGTTTTACGTTTATATAGTATTGATTTGAAGATTATGGCAGCCACAGACACGTTAACATTTCTTTGGTTCGGTAGGTTAATGGTTGAAGGAAGCAAAAGTTCTCAAAAAGAGGGGAAAATGTTTTTTTTTTCTCAAGCTTTTTTATGTTTTTATTCTAAGTGACATGTTCAAAGTGAATAAAAAAGCCTGCACGTAGTGGCCTGTGTTTCTCCCCTTTTTCAGAACATATATATTGTTCAGTCCATGGCTCCTCTTGTGTGAAATGTTGACATCTGACTTTTCTAGGTCCTACAGAAGTTGTCCAAATAAGTCAGAATGACTCAGTGATATCAGCTCAGCTTGGACAGTCTGTAACGCTGAAGTGCACCTTTACCCATGACAGTCAGTCCTACTTGTTCTGGTACAAACAGAAGCCTGGAGAGATGCCAATTGTCATGGCTGTGGCAATATCATCAATTGTTCAATTCCAAAATGGTTTCAGTGCTTCAGATTACACAGGACACATGGCTGAAGGTGTCTTTAATCTCACTATCAGGAAAACTACTGCATCAGATGAGGCATTTTATTTCTGTGCATTTAGTAAAGCCTTTCATGCTGTGTTTGGGAATGGGACCTATGTAGCATTGACAGGTAAGTCAAACTTAGTAGCCTACAACCCAATACCTTCACCAATACTCAATTGTCTTCCATTACTGTTGAAACATTGTGAAATTGTAATTGTAATTAAATTAAATTATTTAAAAAGAAACAACACTCTGAAAAGTATGTTTAGATTAGAGATGCAAAATAACCTAGTACTATATGATATGGTGGCCTATTGTGTAAAGCAGAGAGCTAGGTTTAAATATTAATTGTGTATTACTGTTACAATACAAATCACACAATGTGAGAAGTGTGAATTGTCTGAGTAATACTTTACAAAAAAAAAACACAGATCGCAGGAATCACAAACTGGATTTATCAGCGGAGATTAAAACTTCAGCACTAGACAGAGATCAGCAAGAAACTCTGGATTGTGCAGTCCTGACTGAGAGCAGAACCAAAGATCTCAGCATGTTCTGGTTCAGACCCGCTGCAGATGGTTCCCGTCCTGTGAGGATTTACATGCAGAATAACTGCAGCAGTGAGTCTGAGTCTGGTTCTCACACTCAGAGCTGCATCTACAGGCTTCCTGTGGGCCACACCTCTGACTCTAGAACATTCTACTGTGCTGTGGCCTTATATGGACATTTACTGACTGGAAACAGGGTAATGATGGATAATAAACAAAGAGGTAAGTGTTTACCATCAATGTTTTAACATTTTCATGCAATTTAGTAAATTATTTGTATGGTCCTGCCGATTTCTATTCTAGAACTCTAGACATACTGTAGCGGTAGCAAATTGAATTTACTCAGCGAGTATGTCTAGCCATCAACCATAGGTTGTACTCAGACATCGGTGGTGTCTGAGCTGTTTAAATCTAAACGCAATGCACTAGGTTGTATTCAGACATTGTGTTTAGTCTATCACAACGTCCTATCCAGACAGGGAGTCATTGGGCAGGCTTAGCGTTGTTTGAATCGGCTTGTTAGTTGCGCTGAGGTTTTAGCAGTCTTACCCGAGGGTCTATCACTCGTGGCCAGATTAATACATTTTGTGATAGTCTGACTTGTCAGGCTAGCTGTTTTCTGATGTACTTTTTTATATTCAATGATTTTGTACTGACAAGTGTGTGCCAAAATCTGTTTCCAGCCTCCATCTTAGACTCAATGGACCCTGTAATTGCTGGTTTGGCAGTGGCACTGGTCCTATGTATTATAGCAATCATCTTTCTGGTCTGTTTAAGTTGTAAAAGGAGATGTAAAGACAGCAAAGGTAGGATTTCAACTTCATTAGAGCATTGTTAGTGAAAAAAAATGAAGAGAGCAGTTTTCAGAATTACAGTCTGTATCTATTCTTAATTTATCAGCACACCTCATTTCAAGTCACACATCTCCAAGGACACAATCATTGGGTCAGGTAAAGACAAAAACAAGATTGTAAAAATGTATTTAGTCAATATATTCTATTTAGACGTATAGTATGTTATATTAATTGAGTCAATGTATTATTTTTAGATTCTTGATTATATAGAGTAATATATCTCTTTATCTACATGTAATATAGAAATACATTTTTCTATTTAAGATTATGCAGTAGTTTTCAAACCCATCTTTACTGTTTTTTTTTTTTTTTTTTAATTATTTATTGTCCGGAATTTCATCTTCCTCAGGGCTACGAAACAGAGGGCCTCAACTATACCTCCATGCATTTCAAGGAGGGAAAAGGCAAGAGTGTAAGAAAGAACAAACAGACACCTCAGGAGAGCACATATTCTGATATTAGATCCTCGAGGTCCTAACTACTGTAATGCTACTTTTTAACACATCATTGTTTTTTCCTTTAGTGTCAGTACAGTTACATTTCTGAATCCAGTCAATTTATGAAATCAAATGGGTATGCTTTACCACAGTATAACTTAATGCTAACTGCGCTGTAACTGTTGCTATTTTATTTTCTATATTTGCATAATATTTTTTGGTTATTTTGTATAAGAAACCCACTTTAAGAATGATCAGATTATATCTGTATTTTTCTATAAGCATTTCATATTCAAGTCTAAGGGCACTTTTATTTTGACGCTTACGTTGAGCTGCTAGGCCTGTAGCGTTGTGTTTAACGTCAGAAGCAAGCAAGCTGACCATTCGCTGTCAAGTCAAGCTACTTTAGTAGATTGCTAAACTTATGGTAAAGTCAAAAGTATACTTCTAAGCCTGAAGATAAGAAGCCTACAGATTCCCTTTCATAGTATGCAGCCACGAGGTATTTATTTGTCTTTATTTTCATTTTGTTCATGAATCTTTTACAGGTGCATAGTAAGTGTGCTAACTGTTACTTCAACTGTTACTTCAATACTGTGTACGGTTCACGGTTTGTGGATGTCTATGGATGATTTTGAAGAGGAGAAGACTTCATTAAACCTGTTAAAGAAACACTTGCGTCTGAACATGCTTGAGGGGAGTGCGCTAAGAGAGTATTTTTAACTGACATGGATAAACATTGCAAATACTATGAAATAAGGTGCCAGTAACTAATATCCTTACCAGGGCCACAGGGCATTCAACTGATTGAATGGTAAGAAGCTGAAGAAGAGAAGAAGAGTCGTGGTAAAGCCTCATACCCCTAGCCTTAAGAGCCCTTCTAACTGCTGGGCTTGTAACCAAATGGTTAACACATTCATCTCCCATGTGGGTATGTTGTAGTTAATGTAGTGGACCCGGGGAACATAGGGGGGTGGTTACCAGTCAGGTTGTATGGTGGGCAGTACATCGATTAATCAATTCATAGCAAATCCACCTGACTATCAGATTCGTTTTTGCTGCGCTGACAGGATAGGCCCCGCCTCTGACTGGGCTCAAAATCTTAAAAACTGGGCGTAAAACTGAGCGCATCCCATACAGATTTACAGCATTTGTTTTTATTCACAACATCAATATATTTGTCTTTTAATGTGCCACAATATAGCAAAATGACTTTTGTGGACTTCAAAAATGGTTAACAACTTCTCTTGAGTGTCTTTGTGTGTTTGTGTGTGTGTGTGTGTGTGTGTGTGTGTGCAGCAGTCCACCTATTCACAACATCAAAATATTTGTCTTTTAAAGTGCAAAGAGCCACATTATAACAGAATAACATTTGTGGACTTCTCTTGAGTCTTCATCTCTCTCTCTCTCTGTGTGTGTACTGTATTTGTTTGTGTGTGTGTGTGCAGCAGTCCACCTGTATTTAAGCAAACTGTAGCAGCTCAGGAGAAAACGGCAGCACCTCTGACCTCCAAGCCCTTCCTTCCCCTGAGCCTGTCCATCTCCTGCAGGGAGTGGTCCAAATAACAATATCATTATTATCTCTTGCAATTCTTAGAGGAAAATATTTTGCTAAATGATATATACGGCAAACAATATCAAATGGATTCCAGTAACTCAACATTATATATATATATATATATATATATATATATATATATATATATATATATATATATGTGAAATAACACTGACTAGTGGACTCACCAAAATAGTTGACTATCTGCAGTACTTCTGGTCTTTCTTGGCTGCGTCCAAAAGTTTTTTTTGTTTCCAAGGAACTTCTTGTACGCCTCTGTGCAGGGATAAGTGAAATTGACACTTGCAGCTCAGCTTTGAGACTATCCACCTCCAGATTCCTCTCGTTTCTCCATGCAGTTGTCATCAATGAAAAGACACGTTCTGTGTGTGCATTGCTGCATGGTATGGAGAAAATCACATGGTATGGAGGCGCTGACCTTCCTAAGGTTCACAAGAGGCACATCTGCTTTGGAAAACAGTTTCAAATATCGTTCCTCGCTGTGGCAACCTTCCATTTCTGGCGAACTCAAGGAACCTTCCACCATGGCATATTCCTCATACATACATATGAATGTCCAGATTGCAGGCCTGGACAGCATTGCTGTAGTCTTCAAATGGCACAGTGGTTGTGAGAGCAAGATTGGCCACTTTGCAATGAAAGCTTGAGTCAGAGAAGTCATATCTTTCACTTAAGTATTTCTTTGTTTTTTCATAAAAACCCAGAAATTCAGCTTCAGTTTTTTTTTTGACAGGTAAGGGGGCAGCTGCTTCAGTTTGCTGTTAACAGCAAACCCCCCAAAAAGGTGTCCCTCAGCCTTCGCTCTAGTGTGTTTTAGTTCGGTCATTACCTTAAACACTGATGTAATGTCAAAGGATTTTGCATCAAGTGCTTCAATTGTGTCAGAGAACACCCTCAGAGCATGGTTGAGAAACAGAAAATATGTCTCTGATACCTCATTGGTGTCATTGGCAGGTTACACTTGTCCATCTCCACAAATTCACAGAATTCATTCAGCTGGGCAGTTCTGGTAGCTGAGACACTGAAGTGGCTATACATTTTCAGGACAACATTTTCCACATCAAAGTCCAGGCTGCCTGCTGCATGTCTCGTTGCATTGTGCAGAATCTTTCTGGCTCAGCTTCAACTTCTGGTATACACTATTGTGTTTCCCATAGTTCACACTGGCATTGTCTGCTGCATAAGCAGACGTGTTTTTTTTTTTTACTTTCGTTTTTTGCTTTCGTTGCTATCACGATAAAAATCCAAAAATGCATGTTGAATCCCTTCCTCAAAATGAAAATATCGCAAGACTATTGGAAAACATTTAGTGGTACCTTTGTTTGAGGCATCACTTGTCATGGAGAAGGGCAGGTTGTTGTCTTTAATATAATCTGTGTGGATTTGTACAGAATAGGGTCCTAGAACATTCTCACATAGAGCCTTGGCTTTAGTTTTGCCACACGTCACTCCCTCGGCAATGGCTGAGTCACTGAAAATTTCTCTCTCCACCTTGACGTCACAATATTATGACATTGAATGTTGTGCTGCGTCTTGTCATATTCCAGAACGCAGCTTTTCAGGCCGGTGCCTCTAAAAGGAGGACAAATATGGGTCAGGCTTGAATAGGGTTGGGTATCGAGAACCAATTCCAATTCAGAACCGGTTCAAAATGATCAATTCCATCTATATCGTACGTCTGCAAACGTTATCAATTCTCTAATCAATTCTTTAGTTTCACTGCCCGCACGTCACGGTGCATTAGTGCCACGTACTAACTGCAATTTTCATTGCAAGCTATCACATTAACTCCAGTGATTCAAATAGCCTACCATATTGAGGAGAGAGAGACACGTAGCTGGGTTCAAGCCTATAAAGACTGCCTTTTTTTTGGCATGAACTAGGCTACTCAGGAATCAATAAGAGTATTGATAAGGAATTGGATTGATAGGCAGAATTGATAATGGTATTGATATTGATAAAATCTTATCAATACCCATCCCTAGGCTTGAAGCAGCGCCGGATGCTGGACAGGGCATCGAAAAGCCAGACAATCCGGCTTAAAGCCGGATATGTGGCCATCCTATCTGTCAGTGAGTCGTGTTCATTTGCTGCACCAGATAAGCTATAACAAAAAGTGTTGTAAGGGAAGTTATGTTACATTATTTAAGTGTTATCACCCGGTGGAATGGAATACTGTTTTCTGATTGGCTGTCAGGGTGTCCGTTATTTCTAGATAACAGGACACCTGAGGCATTGTTGGGTTAAAAAAAGTTTCACCAGCGTTCTTTATCAATGATCTTTAGAATGCAGCCTTGCAGGTCTTCGTTCATAAGAAAATAGTACCCCAACCAAACAGGATAACTTCTTTCTAAACGGAGCCACATGTTTCTTTTATGTTTTAAACACTTGTTTACCATCTATACGTTTTAGTTGCAACCGGGTGATAAGCGGGATAACGGCCTTCGAGGTCGCCTACGCGAAGTCCATTATCTCTCTATATCGGGACACCTCGGCGGCCGTTATCCCTTACATATTGGTACTACTATGCTTATCAAATAATTTGGTTAAATGTTTGTCTATTTAGGTTGATATTTTATCGGTGCACTTGGCTAATGGGAATTTTCTGAAACGTGACAGCATCATCTAACCTTTTGTTATGTAGCATCACTGTAGTGCCTTGTTCGTTCAAGCACTGACAATATTTTGTGTTAAACACATAACTGAGAGAGTATATGTCTGAGGAGACAGAGCGCTCTTTTCTTCCTTCAAGTAAGAGTGCCCCTTCTGGTCAAATATGATCAGAGGGGGCACTATTGTATTTGAGAAAATATGGGCGAGTTTAAGCAAGGTCTACACATTTACTTCATGTACTTGCCATATTTTATAGGACAATATTTAACAAGGGAAAGTTTTGCTTAATTAGTTTTGAATTCTTTCCATGATGGGGCAGTAGCTTCAGCAGATTTTGCAACAAGACTAATAAATTCCCATTACTTATTATTCCATTTTCAACTATGTTTGGATAATATACATTTTCTCAGGTGCAGATATCGCTTGATTTTAAAATTGAGGTTATAAAGTGCAATTATGAATCGAAACTCGATTGTAACTGAGGCAGGACAATGGCTATGGTAAAAAAAAAAAAAAAAAAAAAAAAAATTGTAAATTAAAGGCATCTGCGCATTTTTGTACCTGGTGTCATTTAGGCCAAATCCAACAAGACTGCACTGTGCTGTGCTTGTTTTCACTACAAGTTAATCTTGTTTGCTGCTACTGTAAGATTCTACATTTCATTGTTGTGACTATATAAAAAAAACTTTCACTATCAGTACCTATAATCATTTTTAACCATTTTTTATCTTATTTTATGTACTCTATGTACTGTGTACTACTACCTATACACATAGATGTTTTATATACAACTACACATTATTCAGAACTTCAGACAACTTGTGATGTAAAGGGGTGGAAAAAGAGTCTGTCAGGTTGTTGAACACTCAGCAGGAAGTAAAATAGTAATCAGTTCAACTGTATTGTACACATCCTCACAATGCATTTAGCAGCCTACTTCACAGAGAAGAACTCATACAACTCAAACATGTATTCCAAGATCATATTTTGGTCTCTCATGCTATTGAAGATAATACGTAAGTACATTCAATTATTCTTTGTAAAAATATTTTATACTATAAAGAGGCGGCTATTTTTTTCCTTCTTTTTTAGTCACAATACAAACCGTGTTGAATAAGTTATTTTTGCATAGATTTGAAATTGTGTGCCTGTGTGCTTATAAATAAAAGTTATGACATGTAATTCATTTTTGTCACATATTTGTAACATTTTAGATGCTACTAGAGAACTGATGCTCCATCAGCCTGACTCTGTGATCACAGCTCGACTTGGGGACTCTGTGATTCTGAGGTGCAACTTTAGTTCTAATGTTCAGTACATGTTCTGGTACAAGCAGAACATAGGAGAGAGACCACAAGTGATGGTTGTAGCGCATGTTCTATCGGCCGTTGAGTTCAAAAATGGGTTTAGTGAACAGGATTACAGCATACAGAAAAAGGATGGAATTTTCCACATGACTGTAAAGAATGTTACTGCCTCAGATGAGGGATTCTACTTCTGTGCAACGAGTGAGTTATTTAACACCGTATTTGGAAATGGGACCTTTCTGGTATTGAGAGGTAAGCTACACATGTTTCTGTACAGCATTGCTAAATGCTATAGCTTACACATGATTTTTACCAATGACTGCGTTTACATGGACATTAATATTCCGATATTAATCGGATTATGACCTTATTCTGAATATGAAAGTGCCATGTAAACGCAATATTCTGATTACCTTAACCCGATTAAGGTCATATTCCGAATAAGCATAATCAGAATAAGGTAGGTGGAGTATACCGATCATATTCTGATTATTGAGGTGCGTTCTGGTCATGTAAACACCTTAATCGCATTATGATCGCATTATTCACCTTTTGGAATCTTCACAGACAAGAAGAATCGCGGATGGAACTTAAACGATAGTTGAAAAAGATTCTTCAGAACTTTGGTGAACGGTCTCTTCTCTGTTAATCAGAATATGCGATGTTGCATGTAAACGAGGAATATGAACGGAATATTCTATTAGCCGCTCATGTAAACAGCATAATCAGAATATGGTCATATTCAGAATATGATCAATAGTCGGAATATTAATGTCCATGTAAACGCAGTCAGTGTTACAGTTCAACAAAACAAAATCATAGTAAGCTTTATGAAGGCCTTGATATTTAGGTGTTTGAGTCACAAAGTGAACAAAATTTGTCCATCTGTGTAGATAGAAGACTTAAACATTCTTGCAGTTATGTTAGACATACAAAATAGCTTTTTCTCATAGCTTACAAATTCCTGCAGATCACAGAAATCATAGACTGGACCTAACAGCAGTGATCAAAACTCAAGAACAAGATAGCCTTTCCTCCAGTGACCCAGAGACCCTGGAGTGTACAGTGTTCAGTGAGACCAAAAGTGAAGAACTCAGCATGTTCTGGTTCAGACCCTCATCAGGAGGATCCCATCCTGTGAACATTTACATACAGAAGAACTGCAGCAATTCTCAAAGCTGTGTCTACAAACTGCCTTTGGAACAAAAATACGATTCTGGAACCTTCTATTGCGCAATAGCCTCTTATGGTCAGTTACTGTTTGGAAATGGTTTTAAAATGGATGAAAAACAAACAGGTATGTATTTAGCCTTTATGATTGCTAAATTTGGCTTTTAAAGATTTGACTAGGGACAATGGATTCAAATTAGGAATAGCTCATTTTGGCTTATTTACAGCGAATATACTATGTTCATTGTAGACCATATTCAGCTTTGCGCCATGGGAATAATCTGCTTACACTACTGCTTTACTATTTGCATGATGAAGTTAAATTTAAGATTCAAACCTTTTAGAGTCATTGGACCCCGTAATTGTCTCTTTGGTGGCCACATTGGCTTTGTCTATTGCTGCAATAATGTTCCTGGCCTATTTGAATTATAAGAGGACTACATGTAAAAATTGCAAAGGTAAGAACAGACTGCACATATTAATAAAAAACTAGCTAGTTTACACAGTAGGTGTGGCTGCTCCTTTTTCTAACTAGTTTGCAATTCCCAGGCCATGCACCATTGGGAACACGGTCAGAGGGTCAGGTAAAGAAAAAAATTGTTTTGTTAATAATTTTGTCTCTTTAAATATTTTTCTTGATTAATAATAGATATGTATATACAGATGGTACAGATACATTGCGAAGCCATGTTACTTTGGCTAGAAAGTATCTGCTAAATACAGTCAACTACTTTATGTACAGACAATTGCTTAACTGTGTAATATGATTTTTCCAGGGCTGTGAGACAGAGACGCTCAACTACGCAGCTCTGAAATTCTCTGGCAGGAGAAGCAAAACTGGTAGAAAGAAAAGACAGCCACCACAGGAAAGCGCATATTCTGATATTAGATTACAGAGATCGTAAATTTGACACTTTTCAGAGATTATTTTCACCAATGACTGTAGGTAAAGATTAAAATGCTGATAATGTACAATATAAATAAATAATAATGGAACTATCTCTTAATTGTTATTGTAAAATGGGTGCTCATCACTGGGTGGGCTATCTGAGGACATTAAGCACACTGATCAAACATTTGTTGTGCTTAGTTAGATAGTTTATGCCCATTTGCAGTGTATATATATATGACAAAATCTAATGTTATGTATACTAATCAGATGTGCAATGAGGCCACAAAAGGGAGTGCTTAAGTTTGGGTATTGATTATTTTATTCGTCAGTGAAGAGGACATACATGTTTTTTGTTTGTTTGTTTGCTGCTCGGGATATCATAATCGGGATACCATAACAGTACTTTTTGGCCTTTTTTGATTTCTTTAGAAAAAGAAAGTTTACTCCCTTGCAGAGATGAAAACTTGTTTGGCAGACATGAGTTATATTCAAATATTCAAATATATTCACTGTTCCTGTTTTCATTGAAAATGCACTTCTATTAACAAATATAAATTAATTTCACTTTTGAATAAATCTATAATTTCGCTAGATGTATATCGCAAGATCTAGCAACGTAAGAACACATCTGAAGAGACGTCTTTTGTGCTGGCATTATATTGTAATGCTCATGACAGGCTATTGTAACATGGTCAGTAATGTTTGAACACATAAAAGGAAGATTTTGGAATATTTTTCACGTCTGCAAAACACAAGTTTTCGTCTCTGTCATTGAAGGAGTAGTTATAGTAGAATTGACTTGGATTAGCTGGAGCCAGAGTGTAAACAGGTATGTTGCTGCTTTGACAATCAAACTGCTTTAACCACTATTAGTCATTTGAAGTCACACACTCTTCAGTTCTGCATTGTAAGGTGTTCATTGATGTTGCACAGCTTTGGGGGTCAGATTTGGAGCATATTACGATGTTCAAAACAGTTTAAAATTCTGCCCCAATGGGTTAGCTGTCGGCGCTAATTCACTGGTGCTAATTCTCTGCTAATTTCTCCGAAAAGTGACGTAACTCCGCCCAACCCACCAACGTCATTCGGGCCAAGTCGTTGTTATGTTTTCAGTGGAAATGCAAGTCAAGAGCGGGGTAGTGTAGAGTAGGGCTAAGTAGATACCAGGCTGAGTAGATACTAGGCTGTATCGAAAAGCCCTATAAGGTTTGGTTTCAAATCTAGATCCCCATGGGAACTTGAATCCAAAAGTGTTGTGGATGCAGAGGCCCTATGTGACAAAGCCCTGAAGGCAGTCTTTTTAACAGTCCAAGTTGTCTGCGGTGAAATATTACTGTAAGTAAAGTGGCACAGGCGACTAGCCTGGGAGTTCCCATGCTCTTTGCGCGCTTATTTCATTTCACTCTGCAAAGCAGCATGGTGACCATGGCCGTTTTTCTCGCCTGCTTTCGGTATCCAATCGCAGAACAAAAAGGGATTTGTACGGCCCTCGATTGCATTTTACGTCACGTGGTGGCTCTGGTATTGGCTCCGAGGTATGTACAGGCGCTATGATAGACATTCGTAGCGCCCAATAAACGGCTCTGGACAATCGTAAACGATGCTTCCGCTACGAGAAATGCAATAGGTAGGTCTCCAGACTAAATATCACTTGTGATTTTAGTTTGGCATTCGCCAGGCTAACAGGCGACAAGAAACTGTGTGATTATGTAGAGAGCATGTGTCAGAAAACATAACCATATTTGAACAATTGTTTCGCAAAAGCTGAAAAGATCTAACAATCTGCATTCATACTAAAACAGAATGTACTGTCTATTAGTCTTTGTGCAGTAATGTAGACACTGCAACTGTTAACCAATAAAGGCTGGGTCAGTGCTAAAAGTGCCTTGAGCAAAAGCAGCTGCTAAGAAACTCAAAACATGTTGTAAACATAAAATACAAACTTTTTACTTTTAATTATCGCTACGTCGTACTGGCAAGAGTCAGGACCTGCAACTTAGTGAGCAACACTACATGTTTGTCCATTAAGTCAATGGCTGTTAAGATGAACAGGAAGTGTTGCTGGTCTCTTAGTCCGCTGTGAAACCACTTCAAAACAAAACGATTAGCAACATTTTAGAGGACCTGACAACTTGATGAAGACAATAAGGCAGTGTGCATGCTCTGCTCAAATAGGTTACTTTTTCCATTTAATCGTACTTGTGCTGGATGCTCACATTCTATTTCTACCATGAGTAAGTTAATTCTATGTAATGTTTGTATTTCATTTACTTTGCTATGTACAAATGTATGTTAAGTAGTGCATTGCATATTTAATGTTCACTTTCAGACCTAACTAAGTGTTGCATTAAAAAGCATTTACAAATCATTTGGTAGGTTAGACAAATCATTTGGTAGGCTATGTAATGCCAATGTCATGATTTTTCTGCATGACAATCAGTCACACACAAACCAATGAATCATTGATTTAGCACTGTGCAGAAAGCTGCAGAGCCTCAGACTGGGTGTGCAATACATTTAATTGTGTGACAAAAATAGCAGACATATACACTTAAAGTAATATTTTATTGGTTGCCGAATTCTACAGTTAACAATATTTCAATTAGGTTAAGGCCTTGAGAAACAACATTTATTAATTATTTTCAATACATTCCTTATTGATAACCCATTCCTGAACTTAATCCTTCTATTACATGAAAGCATCACACACAGCATGTCGACCCAGAGCCATCCCTGACATTCTTAACATACACAGAACTACAACTGGATGCCACTCTGCAAAAGTTATCACATTAAATCCTGTTCTTCTCAGCTGGATTTCACATAACGACATTCAACATTTGACCATGTCCAGTAGGTCACTATAAATGTTAGGTCTAAACACTTTAACAGTTCAACCAGCCAAACGGCCAATCACTACTATTGTCAGTGCATTTAATTGTAAGACTTTAAACGCTTTGCTAAAAGTGAAATGGTGTTTTTGTTTGGTGTGCAGGTAATAAGGCCACTATTAGTATAGGCAGGACCTGCTCTGTAGTGGCATCACAGACCTGCCCTTCATTCATTGGCTGAGAAATTGAATAGGGGGTATTTCCTTATTTTAGCTTAACTATTTAAGGAATGTTTTCATTCTGAAGCCATTTGGAGCTGATACACCAATTGTGTCATTTGATAGTAATAGAAAAACTGGACACTTCACCTCACAGATTTTTAAAGAGATGTTTTGGATTTCCATATTTGCACTTCTAAAAATGTGTAAGTTCTTTCAAAGCTTTTATATTATTTCATATCAAGTGAACAGGATATTGAATATTTTATATATGTTATTGATTACACTATAGAGAATGCCACTGTCCTTCTTCCTCCATGTTTATTTTTATTGGCAATTATAAAACCAAGTACCTTTATAGGCACAACGGATGAAATTGACCAATTAAATAGCGTTAAAGAAGCAGATCCTGGAGAGACAGTCACTTTGGCATGCTTTTACCCCACAAAATACAAGGATGAAACAAAGAACTGGTACAAGCAAATACTGGGATTAAAACCTCACATAATTGTAAGACAAAAGAGGGGAAGTCCATCATGGAACCCTCCTTTTGATGCAGACTTTCAAAGAGGACGCATGACTACACTGCTGGCAGAAAGATCATTTAATCTGATCATAAGAAACATCACATCATCAGATGAAGCCACATATTACTGCACAGTCACAATATTTGATGAGCTGAAATTTGGAAATGGAACATTCTTGGCAGTCAAAGGTAATGCTGATATACAGTACATTACTGTATATCCCCTCTACTTCTTGTGTAAAGTCTATGTCATATAATTTGAAATCATGATTTCTTTTAAATTTATAGGACCCAGAAAATCCAACATTAGCTGTAATGAGAACACTGCATTCCTCTGTGCTAAAGCTTACTGCTGCAACAGGGAGATAACAACTGGAAACAAGTCTTGTTTAAATGCAGGTATTCTATCATGGAGCATAATTATTTGAAATTCAGTACCACTTTTTATGAACTCGGTACTTTCTGGGTTATATTTGTAATGCTTAATAACTAATTACATTACTATTCCTTTTACTCTTTACACATTCTGATGATTGTGCTCATAGAGCATGTTATCAAGTCTTCATGACTTCTGGTGATGTGCATTTTCCAGAAACGGCTTTCTATCCTCAAATGTACGGGCTGTTGACTTGGATCACTACTGGCTTTGCATGTTTAATCTACCAGTTCAAAAAACAGAAACACAACAGAGGTATTTTTCTTTTCAGAAATATCATATTATTTTATACATACAATATTTGTTATCATACTTCCATCTTTTTTGTCTTGGTCTTTTGGTCTTACAGCTTTTTTCTAATGGTGTATGTTCCATTCACTGCAATGAGACATTTTGCGGTGATATTTATTAATAATGGACCCTAGCTAAGTATAATGGACCACTATCAAGGACGTGAAACGTAATGTTGGCTTAACGATGCTTCTTTGAGCTGGAACATTTGATCATCATTTTGCAGCATCAGTGGTTACAACATCAACTATTTATCAACTGAATCATGGATCGTCTGTTCAAAAGTAAATTAGTTTACATTGCTGATGATACAGTGATACTGTGGCCAAATAATGAGGGAAGTTTATGAAAGCATACTGAAACCTTAACCAATTTGATATTGTGTATTTCAGGACAGTTTTCCCTGGACCAGACAACTTTGACAATGGAACCCTCTGGTCAGGTATGACTAACCAATTGTAGGCCTATTGAGAAATGACTTTGTTCATTACCCACACATACATACAAATCACAAACTGTGTGATTAATTTGTAGGGGTCTAAGGCCACAGCTCATCGTTGACGTTCTTCTCCCACAGTACAATCTTATATTAAGCTATAACGTGACTGCTCACACTGTACAAGTAAAATAAATACACACAGGTTTGATTTTCATCCAATCATACGATTGTCCAATGGGAGGGTGTCGAGAGTTTAATAGCTTCTTGTTACCCCATGTATAGCTTGAAAGTACTACACAATGCTGGACGCACAAGTGCGCTGAAACCCAGCCCGATCCAAAACAAAATCTTACAGGAGTTGCACAGTGTATGCCCAACATTTAATACTACTAGCTGTCAACTGTAAATCTATTTTTCATATTCAGATGCTTATTGATGATAGCATCACCACAATGGTTGTTTACAACATGAAGACCATCCAGTAATAAAGAAGACTGAAGTGGAAGTGCTATGCAGTTTTTCCCCATGACTTGTCCTTGTGGTCAAGCATTAAGGAACCAGACTATTCTTTTTTTTTTTTTTTTTTTCATTTTGTTTCTTGGCCTCTAAAACAAGTCCATTATAACAAATTGCAATTACGTTGTCTTAGAGGCCAAACTGCTTTTGTTTGTCCTGTACTTTTTTTTGAACATTTTTGGATTATGTGTACAGTGAACAGTGAGGTCTGAGGGTCTGCTCTTGTAAAATTACAGAGTAATATCTCATTCTATATGTCTGAATTAAATTATGGTAGCTACAAAATTGTTTAATGCATTGTTAAATGTCTTTTTTTTTTACTTTTTTTTTTTGAAGATTGTAATACATTCTATATCCAACCATTAAAGTGAAAACTATATTGTCATTGAATTCAAATACATAAACCCATGTTTTGCTGTTGTACACTGATCAAGATTAGCCTAGTCAATGGACATACCCCCCCCCCTCCTCCTCCCCCAACTCACCTTGATCTTGACCTGCCATTATTTTCCCAACTCTTCCCTGCACCGTAGCATAACGATTATGGGCTATTTAAGTATCTCAAATCTATCAGAAAATTACACCAACTACAATCTTTGCTACTCATTGTTAGGGACACACACTGCAGTACGTAAGTTCTTATTGATAACTAGTTAGCAAACATTTGGCAGCAAGACAGAAATTATAAGTTACAGATGTAAAGCAGTTACATCCCAATTGAAGAAGTGCACAGTAAATCATTAATGTCTTCAAACCGTGCACACTTTATGTGGGCAACTTTTCACCACTGTTTGAGGTATCAGGAGGTGTTTTTTATCAGAGAATTTGTTTTAGTACCATGTCCAAATAAATTTGAATGACATACAGTATAGTATGAAGGTTGGATAAATGGAAGTTTATTCACACCAGCCATCCATCCAGCCCCCCCCCCACCCCCACCCCCCCCCCCCCCCCACACACACACACACACAACTGGACAGAAAATTAGCCAGGTAAACAGCATCAGGTGGCTCCGCTCAAAACTCATTTCTGTCCACCACATAGTCAGAAAAAGTACAATGCCCGGAGAATAACGTGACACTGAGCTCTGCCTGCCAATCAGTGAACAGAGTGAGAAATGGAAACTATAGCAGACATCATGGCTATGTTCTAGTGCCAGAAAGACAAAAAAAATTGTTGTATGCCTGTTATGTAGTTAATTCACTAATTTTACAGCAAAATGGCACAGTATCCCTTTAATGTTTATCAGATGTGAATGTATTAATATTTATCAGAAGTTAACACTCTCCATATATGGTTAACAGGATGTTTATATAAAAAGGATAGTTCCAGTCCTTGATTATGATTGGCTGAATCACATTCGATGCCATTGTATATTCCCTGATATAGCACGGCTGAGACTGCATTTCATAGACCATGTAAGTCCCGCCCAGTTACGCCCCCTCGAAAAATCGGCTAAGGTTCCAGGAAATAGGCTGCCCATTCATTTTTGCCATTGATGTTTCGAAAACTCCTGTTTAAAGGCGCTTGAGGCCTTCACTCGGTCTAACCAGCTACGAGGTAGGTGATGAGCGTGTAACTGTTCCATTCTGAGTAAAAATGTGAATTAAAAAAGGAAAAAGTCGATGTGGCACTAAGTGAAGGAACTACCCGTCCCATAAGTCATTGTAAGCAATAACATTTCTTAAAAGATAGCTCTGGAGTGAATTCAAGTATAGTCCTGTTGAATGTGCCTGCTAAATGCACTAGTTAGCAAGTGGAACAAAATAATTTGGAACAGCATAGACCGAACGCGAAACACTTTATATTGAGTCAAAGGTAGCTCAGATCTTACTTTCGGTTTTGAAAAATCAGTTTCCATTGATTCAGTGTAAAGTGCTTGTTTGCTTCTGCATTCCCGTTCGGTCTGTGCTGTTCCAAATTAACCATTAACTAGTGCATTTAGCAGGCTCGTTGAACAGGGCTGTGCTCCAGAGCTATCCTTTAAGTTTGTGACCTACAGTTGTTCACTGAGGCTCCTCAGTGTTGAGTGCATCACAGCGAGTGCATCACAGCAACTTCCTACAGTTTACATGCGAGTAGATTCCACTTAAAATATGTGGAAAACATGTTTTATCTAATCGATTTTTACTTTCTGATCTTCCACAATCCTCGCGCCATGTTCTCTGAACCCCACTGAACAGCATGGAATTGAATGCTGGGTTGCTAAAATAGATTCCCTAGCAACAGGAATCTCCTCCTATGTAGCAGCGCAGTTTTACACTGCGGGATGACGGGTAGTGTAGTGGTTTCTTGTGGTATCACGATTAAAATATGTTTTCATTAAATCAAGGTTAATGACATATGAACCCGTGGCAATGTTATGATCACAGGCAATCCTTTTGTGGGTAATAATCAATTTCTCAATGGTGGAAATGACTATTCACTTCCCGAACCAGGCCATAACTCGCTTGCACTGTCTAATCTCTATTGCGCCATTCAACATTTCTACTGGGTGCGTTTGTGCGTTACTTGACAGCCATTCATCTGAAGGGAAATGTATTTCTTAGTTGAGGAGTTGATGTTTGGGAATAAATTGCTCAGCTTCACTTTGCTCGCTTCATGCCTAAAAAAAGCCCCAGCTGTACTATATTAAAGACATAGAATATGGAATCCATTCCTCTGATTTTCTCCACATCACTCACACCTTGAATGGGCATAACCTACAATTATTTTAAATGATTGTGGGTGCTCCTGTGTCCAGCAGGGTTCACTGAGGGTTCCTTTTTTTCAGAACTGTGCTAAAGCCTTTTAAAGGGATAGTACACCTTTTTTAAATAGGTTATTCTCCCTCTCACCTGAGTTACATAATGTATGTGGGTAATAGCAATTTGGTCTCGATGCAGGCCCCTGTCTGGTAACCCCAATTTTAGCTTAGCATAGGGACTGGAATGCAAAGTAGGCAGATAGCGACTCTTTGACTACTTTATTTTCCAGCGCCTATGCAAAGGCAAAGCTAAAATTGGGCTTTAAATGCTTTTTTTATTTTGGCTAAATGCTTTTGCCCACATACAGTATGTAAATCCAGGTAAGATGGATATAACCCATTTTCATAAAAAGGTGGAATATCCCTTTAAAGGATAGAATTGAGTGAAAGACCAAGATTTTATTTTTGGGCCTTATGTTTACAGTAAAATACATAAACAAAATTGTCTTCCTGAATACAATAAAGTATCTACCACTTTAACGGTGCAGGTTACACACAGCAGCACAGTTAAGCCTCGATTAAATAATGGCAGTGTAGTGTTGTGTCAGGAAGATCTGTCATTAGGTCAGAACACCTAATTAATGGGCATATCCTATCAGAAAAAACTGTCTGATCATAAGTAGGGATATGACTTGGAGGAGGGGCATAGTGACATCATGTGGACATCATGTATGTCACTGGATGGCTCAACAGGAAACCATATTTCATACCTCAACAATTCAAGTGTTCACTTCAAACAAAGCCGTTCTTGTGTGTGTTGTTCTTTGTGGACATAACATTCAGTGCAATACTTGCTATGGGAATGGTGATTTGGATAATTGTCATCCTTCTTTTGAAAATATGTAAGTTAATTTAATTTTGTTTTACATGTGATAATTACTGTCAATTTGTATTCATTTTATTCAATAATACATTTGTTTTCATCATAACTTATTTCATGATCACTTTGATATTCAGAGGGAAATAACGTAGTTCATTTTTATTGTGAAATTCACATGTAAGTTTAACTATTATATTTTTCTAGATGAAGCTCACAATGTCATTCAGTCAAGGCGATTGACAAAAGCTCCACTTGGAGGAACAGTGACTTTAGATTGCTTTTACCCTGTGGATTTCCAACACGAGCCGCTGACCTGGTACAGGCAAACACTGGGGCTAAAGCCTGAAGTAATAGTTAAAATGTGGAGGGACACGGAGGCGTGGAATCCATATTTCAAAGAAGACTCTAAAAATGGACGTATTACAGTACAGAAGTCTAAGGACACATTTAACCTGACCATCAGAAACATCCGATCATCTGATGAAGCAACATATTACTGTGCTGCCGCCATCTATAATGAGATTAAATTTGGAAATGGAACTTTCTTGGCTCTCACAGGTATGACATGAAATATTACATCCCTCCCATAAAATATGCAGAATATTTGGGTGAAAGTAAGCCAAACCTAAGCATAGGCAATAAGATTCACAGGTGGTATGTAGTAGTGGTACAAGAAGAGGGTTTCTGTCAACCAAAAACCCATATTACAAATAAGAATGCACTGATAAATTAAAATCATATCTACCAACAATTTGGCACTGAAAATGAGCGATATTCTGCTCATCTAATGCCAATGTAGCAGGGAGCCTCCCGCCCTGAAATGGGTTTTGGCAAGTTAGGATGTCTGGGTAGTGGAGTCTGCTACTAACCATGCTTCATACCTACATATCTTAGGGCCTAAATAACACATAGGTCCACTATTGTTTTGATAAAATTGTAGTACCGGTAAGAAATT
The DNA here is from genome assembly GCA_027497455.2 of Sardinella longiceps. Lineage (NCBI taxonomy): Eukaryota > Metazoa > Chordata > Actinopteri > Clupeiformes > Clupeidae > Sardinella > Sardinella longiceps. The sequence goes on along the minus strand of JAODXP020000010.1, from coordinate 5,359,075 downwards.
GACTTTAACCCATCTTAATATTGTTACTTCACAGGACACGTCAACCGTACTTTGAATGACAATACAGCATTCTTCTGTATGGTGTCCAACTGCGAAAATTTAACCGCCAGAAATAAGACTGAGTTGAACAAAGGTAATTAGCCTATTATTATTATTAGGCTATTAATAATAATAATTTTGTTGTTGTTGTTGTTGTTATTAAAAGAAACATGCTTATGAGGAATAACTGAAGAGTTCAGATGCAAAACCCCCTAACTCCACTTGACCACTTTTTGAGAAAAAGGCAATTTTTTATCAAGCTTTTACAGTGTTTTCATTGTAAACAGATATTTTAGACACGGCGGGGAGCAGGTTTTATTTAATTTTTTCACAAAAAACATTTAATTTACATATTCTAGATTTATACAGGATTCACACAATATCATTAACTCAGTTTTCACAAAAATGGTGTTTAGGGGGTTTTGCATCTGAACTCTTCAACTGTAGCCTATTGACATAAGACATGTTCTGCCACACCATCATAATCTTGTGACTCATGTGAATAGAACTCACAGTGTTGTTTTGTGTTGTGTTTTCAGAGAAAACTAAAGATCCTGTGGTCTTTGGTTTGATTGGTGTCTTGGGACTGTGTTTTGTGCTCATATCTTATCTATTCTGTGTCATTTACCAATACAAAAAACACCAACATGACAAAGGTATGTAATCAAAATTATTTGTAAATTAATGGGATTCTTCAAATTACAGTATCAATATACAATATTATCCAGAAAACCCAATGAACTTCCCCCCCATCAGAATGCCCCTCTCTAATACAGACATCTTCAATAAGTGATTTCTTACCTCAGGTAAAATTTTCAAATTGAATGAAATTTCTACCTTTGCCCTGTTACCAGATGTGGTATAACTGAGGTCTACATAATAGGTACTGACATCTTGTTAACATCCCCAACTGTTAATTTTCAACATAACACTTCATTTTCTCATATTATGTTGTACATTCAGATGGATGACTGGCTCATGACAACAGTGGTTTACACCATTAAATCCTTCAAGCAAGAAAGAAAAGTGAAGAAATGAGATAAATATTTTTTGTATTTTTTGACGTGTCCTTGTGATGTTCTTCTTCACCTTCTGTATGGAAGGTGTAATAATAATGTCTGAACCATAAAAAATCTGCTTTTGTCTGTCCTCTACTGTATTCAAGATTAGTGACTATGTATCCTTTGAAATATAAAGCCTATATGTCTGCTGAAAAATGACAGATGAAAGAATCTCAACAAATCAAACGATATATGCGTTGCAAACTGTTTTGATATGTAATATATCTTTAGTTCTAGATCTGGTTTAGTTTTTTTTTTTTATGTAATATATGCTGAATTCATGTATTAAAGAAACCTTTCAATTAGTTGATTGGACTTAAAGCTGTTTGTTGTCTTTTGACCATAAAAACTATAAGCCTAAACTATATGTTTATGTTTTTATAGTTATATCTCATTAATTGGACTTATTCACATCACTCCAGGTAATTGTTTAGACTAAAACAAAACTGTCTAGATAGATACAGTGGAATATTGTCCACATAGGGAAAGTGCTACACAAGTTGCAAAGAAAAACATTTAAAGTTAAGTGGGTTTTACTGTCATTTTAACCATATATACTGTAGGCTACATAGTGAGACAAAACAACATTTCACCATGATCAAGTGTTACAGTCAGCCTAACAAGCTAGAATATGAAATATTTTGTATAGTCTAGAGACAAAGGACAGATCATGGCTCAATCAAAGGGGCGTAATCTTTCAAACTTCCTCTGCATGCAATAGTATTGTATCTATGACCAGGGCCACAGAAAGCCCTATCTATGCCTCTGGCAACAACCACTCAGAGCAACAAACAAGCCGACTCAAGCATGCCATACCTAGCTGTGATGGCACTGCTGAGGATGCTCTCAATGGTCCCCCAGTAGAAGGTTCTCAGGGAGGGGAGGGGAGGTGGGCTTCTGCAGGATGTAAAGGTGTTGCTTGAGACAAAAAAAGCATGGACAGAAACATTAACTGAAAATATTCAGTTATTTAATATTTAATTGTTTATATTTAATTCCGTGGACCCGGGTTCGATTACAACCCAAGGTCATTTACTGATCCCTCCCCGTCTCTCTCCCACTCATCTCCTGTCTCTCTGCACTGCCCTGTCCAATAAAGGTGGAAAACACCCCAAAAAATATCTTAAAAAAAGAAAAAGAAAAAAGAAAATATCTAGTGCAACATAGATACAGACAGCAAGTATGGTTCACGCCCCCAAAATGCGATGGTGGGGTCAGTATGGTAAGTCTCTTATGGCTCTGTGGCCTTTGTCAAGGCCTTTTGTCTATAACCCCTCAGTCAATCCAATTCAGTCAAATCATGGGTATCTTGAAAGTCACAGTGTAAAACCACTCGATTGTTTTTACTATATTGTGCACTTTTATAAAGAATTTAAAATAAATCAGATTTTCAGAGAGACTGAAATTTCATCCCTTGATTAGGCCTATAGCCTTTCTTGAGTCACAGTATAAAATAAACAAACAAAAAAGACTATTTGGAGTTTTTACATTATTGTAAATTGGTAGTCATCAAAAAGTTAATCATAAACTTACAATTAAAAACGGTAAAATATTGACCTTTAAAAACATTAATAATATAACACTTCCCTTGCTTCACTCTGATTTTGAAGTCTTATTGTTTTACATGCACTCTCCTTGTCCACTGTGCTACAGCAACCATGAGAGAATACTGAGAAGTTAGCAATTTACTTTTGTTTTTGTAGGTTGCTAAGTTGCCGCAGATTCATTTATTTCTGTCGATGTGTCAATCCATTTCTAACAAACAAAATATTGTGTACATTCACTGAATGACTAGTCTTCTCCAATGGCAAAATTATCAAGGAATCATTGCATAGCCTTGACTATTCCACAGACAGAAATGTGAACGTTTGCAGTATTTTTTTGTGCCTGTGCAAATGTGTTTGTTATTGTGAGTATAAATAGCATTTTTGGACTATATGCCCTAATTGCACCCAGGGTGCAAATAGACACTCCAAATTTTATCAGCAGCACTCAGTGACCACAATACCTGTAACACCAGCGCATCCTGGTGGGGTAACTTTTTTGTTTCTCAATTTGGTTTCTGTGTGTGTGTGTGTGTGTGTGTGTGTGTGTGTGTGTGTGTGTGTGTGTGTGTGTGTGTGTGTGTGTGTGTGTGTGTGTGTGTGAAAGAGTTGCTAAAATTGAACTCTTTCTCAAAGATGAAACCTTCTGTGTCTCCCCCGGAAATCAAGCATGCATGCGTAAATGTTCAGCATTATGCTAACTTAGTGTACGCTATATATTTATGAGAGGGAGGCTGCTCTACTGCTTTATCACTGACATCACATCTATGTCCTTGAGGCGATTGGTTGGAAAAATTCAACAGGAAGCAATTTTTTTCCCCTTATGCTCACCTATTTAGGTGTTCTCACACACGCTATTTGTAACTGAGACACCAACTGTGTTAGTGTACATCAGTCGCGTCAACAATGTTGTCAGTATATATTCAGAAAGAAATGTTGTGGATATTTATATTTTCTTTTCTCAAATCGTGTAAGTTCAATTTACTATGCATTTTCTCATTTCAGTCGTTCAAGCTGTTTCTCAATATGGATATTATCTTCATACATTTTTTGGATATGATGATTAAGTTGCAGTACAGAATAATATGAATTTAATCATGTTTAATGGATATGCACACTGCAACCATCAAACTGACATGAATGGTACTTTTCCGCAACAGGCATAACAGATGAAATTTACCAGTTAAGTGGAGTTAAAGAAGCTAATCCTGGAGACACAGTGACTTTGGAATGCTTTTACCCCACAAAATACAAGGACGAAACAAAGAACTGGTACAAGCAAATACTGGGATTAAAACCTCACACAATTATAAGACAAAAGCGGGGAAGTCCATCATGGAACCCTCTTTTTGATGCAGACTTTCAAAGAGGACGCATGACTACACTGCAAGCAGAAAGATCATTTAATCTGACCATCACAAACATCACATCATCAGATCAAGCCACATATTACTGCACAGTCACAATATTTGATGAGCTGAAATTTGGAAAGGGAACATTCTTGGCAGTCAAAGGTAATCCTTACAGTCTACTCATAGAAAACACCCATAATCACTCAGTTTATTGTGTAAAGTACGAAAAAAAAAAAATGTTTTCTTTTAAATCCATAGGACCCAGACTGTCCAACCATAGCTGTAATGAGAATACAGCCTTCCTGTGTGATAAAACCTGTGGCAGCAATAAAACAAATACTGGAAACAGGTCTTGTTTGAATGCTGGTATGTCTTCATAACACCTGGTTTTTGCCTGAAGTATTCAGGTTATAAGGATTATTTCAAATGTGCTTTATTGATGTACAAGCATCATCTTTACACCAAAAAGAAAAGTCTCAGAAATATGTATTTGTTTTGTTTTCCAGAAATGTCTTTGTATCCTGTTGTATATGGACTCATTGCTGTGTCAGGGATGTGTTTTGTGGTCATTTCTGTTTTGACCTATTTCATTTACCAGTACAGAAATAACAGTAAACAAGGTATTTTTTGTTCCTTTGTAAATATTTTTTTTTGCTTGTGTTTTATTTTATTGTATTTACTCCATTGGATTTCTATACTTGAATTGCACATTTTCCTTATCATGAATATTCATTCACTGTCTATCAATCTTTTTGTCTATCTGTGATTCAGACATAAGTTCTCCTCAAGGGCACTCTGACCATTCTTTGCGAGAGCCCCCAGCTGCCCGGGTAAATGACTGACAATTGTAATCAGATATGTTGCACAGAATTAGTTCTCACTGACTCAGTATTTATTTATAATTTTCTATTCATTTATTTTATTTCTAACATTATGTTATTTTTTGAACCAGGATGCTGAAGAACTGATGAATTACGCTGCCTTGCACTTCTCTGATAAGAAGACCAAAAGGCCAAAGAAGAAGAGAGACCTGCCACGTGAAAGTATATACTCCGATGTCAGACATTAATAAATGGGATTTAAAATGATTTGGATGCATTTTCATATCTGTTGTTTATATTATGTACAGTGTGTTTTTTTGTTGTTGTTGTTTTTAGCTAAAAGAAATGTGCCACCTTATAGGATTATTTACTCATTTTCCACCTCCCTAGGTAAACATTTGATTTGTACCTTTCTTCAGTTCATCCACCCAGAAGTTATTCACTTATTCACTTCTTCACTTATGCAGAAGTCAGGTTAGTATGAGCAATACCAGTAGATTAAGACCACTTTTAAGCAAGATAGGTGAGATGCAAAGTAACTCCAAAAGATTCAATATGCTAACCTGATACTAAAAACATGACCATGACTGGATGAACTGAAGAGAGGTACAACTAAATTCGGAGGTGGAAAATGAATGGAAACTTAAAGGTGGTGCATTCCTTTAAAACTTGAGTGTGTTAAAGTACAAATATGTCATAGCATGTTTAACAGTTCACTCTTTCTGAATAAAGCACATGAAGAACTGTGTACCAAACTCTGTAGCCTGGTTTCTAATATTCATTCATGCTCAAATGCAGAACTGCCAGCACCCCAAAAATTAATTTGCTACTATAGCAGAGAAATTGTTTGTACAGGGACTACACGGTACAAAACTGAAGAGTTCCTGGAGGAACCTGAGGTCTCCTCCAAGAACTAAAGCAGCTTCCAGACTGCCCGAACAAACTGCAATATTCTAAAGTTGGAAGCTGTCAGAATGTGTTGCTTGACGGTCTTTAGAATGCTCACAAAAACAACTGACAGTCCACACTGATCAGACGAGAAGGGTTTGGCTGCAGCACTTGCACTCTGTGCCACTTGCACTCTCTGCCATTTCTATACTAGAACAAAGTTCCATGATAGAATACTATTTCCTATAGAGACAGAGCGCCCTGCGTTCTAATTTGAAGACCAGGGATTTTCAGATTTATAAAAGACTATGGTAGAATCTAGACTGGCCTTTACCCAACTGTGATGATTCTCTCTGTCATACAGTCTGGAACAATACAATTAGAATATGTTTCCATTTGGAAATTACGTATTCTGTGCACTGTTCCCACCTGACTCTCACACTTACAACTTCTGTGTTCAGTAGTAAACAGATCACTGGCTAGTTTCTATCTATTTGTACATTGTAGTGGCAATGAGTCTTGAAGATTATGGGCCCTATTGTGATGACGCAATGTCTAATGTTGTTTGACGGATGGCGCATATGATTTTGGGGGCGTGCCGGCGGCATTTTGCTATCACAGCGCAGGAAATGAACTTCGCAACAGCGCAAAGTTCAAAAACGTTGGACTTAGGATGCCTAATTAATCATGGGTGTTATGAGTGTAACGCAGACATAACCAATGACAGATCAATCTCTCATTGCCTTTAGAAGGATGGAAGAGGAGCAACCGAAATTGTTACAGTAAGTGTCGCCATAGCATATGGCATATACTGAACTAGCCATCTCTAAGCCTACATTCAATGCCAACTTTGTCATCGTCAGTTTAAATCATGTGGAAATCCGAGCAATCATTCTTACATTTCAAAATTTCTAATCGGCAGGAGGGTTTTGTTAATTTCTTTATGACCATATCTAAAAGATTAGATTATAACGTAGTTGATCTGACAAGTGCTGCGCTCAACCTCGCCGCTGGCGAGTGGCCATTTTCAATTTCTTTTTTACTAAAACAATCGTCCACTAATGGCAAACGTCTAATGAATTCAATTCAATTCAATTGTGTAGTTTGTCGCAAATCCCCCACAATTTTGCAGGAAGTTTGTGGCATGTTTACTATGAGGTCATATTTTCACATGCAAATTAGTTAGCAGCAATATTACAACAATATTGTTGCATATTTGTGCCATTTTGTTTTTATTTTGTAAGGGCAGTGATAGGATTTTAAAAAGTCCTTACAGCTTACAGCAGTTAAGACCTTAAACTGCCTTTATCACTGCTGCAGCTATACCACCATTTTAGTTGTTGATTGTTATGCATGAATTGAATGGGGAAAACTGAATGGGGACATTGGGTTAAAATGAACTAATCAGCTTCACAGAGACCTCTGAAACTCGAGGCCTGATTTCCACTTATTCAGTCAACATGCCTGCTGGAAGGACTCAGTGGTCTCACCCAGGAGATCAGTGTCACCATGGCCTATTTTGAATGGATTCATTCACCGGAGGCCTTTTATTTTCTGCATAAGAAGTTTGTTAGTATCTCGTAAGTGTACATTGTGAACGAATATCAAAAGACAACTTTGTGGATTTGAGCTGAACTGACATTACAGTCAGACCTGTAAGAAAGCTGAAATCAATCCCAATTGCAACAAAGTCCTTTGAATTCTCTAACTTCGAACAGATAAAGAGGAGAGGTCTCTGCTCTTCTGACATCTTCTGTCACCACAAAAATACCCTAACACTTAAGAGAAGACTGCCTCAGAAATATGTGTTTGTTTTGTTTCCCAGAAAGTTCTTTGCATCCTGTTGTACATGGTCTTCCTGTGTCTGAGTTGTTTTTGTGGTCATTTATGGTTTGCATTTCATTTTCCATTACAGAAACCATAGTAACCAAGGGTTTTTTTTTATTTCCTTTTAAAATATTTTTTGTTTAGCCTACTTGTTTTTGAGTGGCTCCTGTATATTTATATATTTGATTTCCATATTTATTTTTAATGATGGCTATTCATTCACTGTCTGTCTTAAAGACAGCATGTTACACAGTGTTACAACCAGCCTCTGGTCCACTGGAATTTCCTGTCACTCAGACACACTGAAGGCAATATCATATTTCTAATGAAAGTTGATATGCATGTTGTATAATAGTTACATTTACAATTATGCATTTAGCATACACTTTTATTCAAAGCAACATAAAAAAGAGGATTAACAGTCAAGCTACTTAGAAGAAGTTTCAGGAATCTCACTAGAGGGGGCTTTAGAGTGTAGAAATGGAGTCAAGTGCAAAGTGAGGGTTGTGGACAAGGAGGGGGGGGGGGGTATAGAGTAAGTGCTAGAGAACTGGGTCTTGAAGAGACAGGGACACCTCTGCTCTGGTTATACTCGGTAGGCCACCAGCCTGGAACGACACATGATATCCGGGTTGGACAGAGGGTAGCCTTTAACCATTAAGCTAGTAGTAGTGATCTAAAGTTGATGTTAGCAGCCAGGGGTAACCAGTGCTGTTTTCTTTTTTAAATAGCGCTGGCAATAGAAAATTTGAGGAATTTTTTAATACTGTTTAAGATTTCTTATCTTTTTATCAGAAGTGAAGTCTCGACATGCTGTATTTCGTTAACAATTTGTTGATTATTCAGGGCAATGTAGTGTCCCAACAATCCTGTGTTTGTGTAACAGGCTTCACTGACTTTGAGCAAAATGGGTTCATTTTTTTCTTTCAGGACTATGTCCAGGCTATGAAAACAGAGAATTGAATAAAAGGCAGAGATCTTATTTTTGGGCCTTGGGTTGCAAGTAAAATACAGAACATAAACAAAAATTGTCTTTTATATATTACGTCTCCTTACTCCATGAAATTTTATTAGGTATCTAGCCTACCACAACCATCGGCAGTGCAAATTCTATCACGTTCCTTTTGTATGCAGCACAGCAGTATAGTTCGTAGCTGAAGTGCAGTGTTGTGTCAGGAAAATCTGTCAAAACCTCTGATCATTGGGCATTTTCCATTGGAAACTAGCCGTCTGGTCATATGACTATGACTTGGAGGTGGGGCTAAGTGACATCATGTGGCTGTTCTCCACATCATTGGATGGGTGAACAGGAAACCATATTTCTTTGTAGCTCAACAATTCAAGTCTTTCATTGCATTTTGAATCCACTTCAAACAAAGCTGTTTCTGTGTGTCTGTGTTTTTCTTAGTGGACATAGCCTAATATTAAGTACAATACCTGCAATGGGAATAGTGCTTTGGATAATTGTCATCCCTCTTTTGAAAATATGTAAGTTTGTTTAAATTTTTATCTGTTATATGTTTATAACTACTATTGTTTATTTATATTCAGGTTATATAAAACATGTAATGTTTATTAACTGATTTCATGATGACATGGGTATTCAGAGTAAAGCAATGTAGTACATCTTTGTGTTTCCCTCGGAATTCACCTGTATGCGTAACTATTGTACTTTTGTAGATGAAGCTCACAATGTCATTCAGTCAAGGCGATTGACAAAAGCTCCACTTGGAGGAACAGTGACTTTAGAGTGTTTTTACCCTGTGGATTTCCAACACGAGCCGCTGACCTGGTACAGGCAAATACTGGGACTAAAGCCTGAAGTTATGGTTAAAAAGTGGAGGGAAACAGATGCATGGAATCCTTACTTTAACAAAGACTCTAAAAATGGACGTATTACAGTACAGAAGTCTGAGGACACATTTAACCTGACCATAAGAAACATCATAGTATCTGATGAAGCAACATATTACTGTGCCGCCACCATCTATAATGAGGTTAAATTTGGAAATGGAACGTTCTTGGCTGTTACAGGTATGACATGATTTATTACTGTACATTCCAAATATGCTGAATATTTGATTTCACCTATCTTAATTTCCTCATTGTTACTTCATAGGGCATTTCAACCGTAGTTTTAATGACAATGCAGCATTCTTCTGTATGGTATCCCACTGCGAAAATATAACCACCCAGAATAACACTGAGTTGAACACAGGTTATTATTATTATTATTATTATTATTATTATTACTTGAGGAATAACTGGATTATTACAAGACACATTCTACCACACCATCATAATGTTGTGTCTCATAAATGTGAATATAACTCATTGTGTTTTGTCATGTTGTTTTCAGAGAAAACAACGGATCCTGTGGTCTTTGGTTTGATTTGTGTTTTGGGTCTGTGTTTTGTGCTCATATCTTATCTAGTAGGTGTAATTTATCGATACAAGAAACACCAACATGCCAATGGTATGTAATCAAAGTTATTTGTTAATTAATTAACTTGTTTGAATTTATTTTGAAATAATCCAGAATTGCCTACTGTATGTATGGATTCATTTATCCATTAATCAGCTTATTAATTAATTCATCCATTCTTCTGTCCAGTGGACCCTAAGCAAAAGCACACAAACAGGTCATTCAACGATCCACCAAGTGGACAGGTACATAAAAGCATGCTTATAATGTGCATATACTGTAGCTTAGTAAACCTTAGCATGCTAATTTTGTTAAATAACACCACTTATCAGTATGTGCTGCAGTATGTACTTACGTATGAGTTCATGTGTACCTGTGGTTTGTCCAGGATGCTGATGAACTGATGAATTACGCTGCATTGCACTTCTCTGATAAGAAGACCAAAAGGCCAAAGAAGAAAAGAGATCTTCCACGTGAAAGTATATACTCTGATGTCAGACATTAAGAAGCATATTTTTCTTTCTTTCTTTTTAAAGCAGAAGATCTGTTTGTTGAGACACTCCATCAGACTTTACAATGAACCCCTAGCCAGCACATCGTCCTTACATTTGTTAGAAAGGACATTGGGCTGTGTGGCATAGTTTGAATAGCATGACTTTAATGTCTACAATAGGACGGGTTATTTTGAGTATAAAAAGGGTTCTAGGTCTCAAAGAATGGATAGGTTATGTGTGACTGTGTGTGTGTGTGTGTGTGTGTGTGTGTGTGTGTGTGTGTGTGTGTGTGTGTGTGTGGCATTGTGAAATAAAGAAAACAGTACATAGGAACACCATACTATATTTTGAAAGAATATAGACAATGTAGACAATGTCTAATTTGAAACACACTGTATCCTATCTTCTATTAAATCATTTTAAGCTTTGTCTGTTTTGTTTTATTGTGTTACTCATTCTTTTACAACTAATATTTTACCTTAGGCGTCATTCAGACTGCATGCACTCCCATGACAGTGCATGGGTGCGGGGTCATGGTGCATTGTGCAGAATTCAATTCAATCCTGCAAGAAGAGGGTCTTCGACTTTTTAGCCATTGACAGTGCCTTCTGGTGGGGGTTAGGATTTGGGTTGAGGTTAAGATTGTTCCTTTTAGACCAGGCCTGGGCAAACTAAGGCCTGGGGGCCACATGCGGCCCGCAGAGCTATTTAATCCAGCCCGTGGAGCCTTCCCAAACTAGAAGATAATTTATCTTTTAGCCAAGGAGACTTAGATTATAGGCCTAAATTATCAAATTTGTTGTAGTCATGAAATACAAATCCCCCCTTTAACCCTGCATGTTAACATGTCCTCTGAAGAATGCTAAGTTACTGGTTTGAGACTTGCCAATTTACCGGCATCAAAAACACCACCAAAACACCATCGAGCAAGAAGTGACTGACTGACAGCCAGAGCTTTGTCGATGGAGAACACCCCGCCCCCATAAATAACATGGTCTTCTTATGCATAGCAAATTTGTATTTCGAAGAAAGCAAGCCTGAAATTAGGCGCAAAGACACTTGTGCTACCATTATGCAAATGCTGTTAAAATTATTTTAGATTGAAGGTGGAATCTGAAGGTGCTTATTATAACTGTGTGTTCGGACTGAAATCGATTCAGGTGACACGGGCGACGGAAGTAGGCTAATTGACTTTGTATGGAGACGGGCGATTTCGGCAACAAAAGCGGCAGGTGTGGTGGGAGATGAAACTTGGGCAACTTGAGTGAGAAAATAAAGTTAAGCTTCGGTTAACTTTACATATTGAGCTATGATGCGATTTGGCGACTACCAATCAGAATCCAATCAGAATGCCTATTTACCGGTGTGACTCCTGTAGAGAAGCAGGATTGAACGTTCAAATCTTAACGTCATGGGCAACTTTGCCATTTTTGTTGCTGTGTTCAAGCGATGTGTCTTGGGAGTCAATTTATCATTTGCGGTCTGAATGTACAGTAAGCCATTGTCAAAGAAGTAGGGAGAAACAATTAGCATCTAACATGCACCATCCAGACAGCAAAACCAGCAGTGATGGGTCTGGTGACAACTACACAAATGTGCATTACAACGACAGGATTAAACTATGTTATTTCTGCACTCTTCAAAATAATTAATGTAGCCTAATATTGGTATTGGAATGTACAATATTTTTGTAGCATTTAATGTTGTTCATGTTTAATGTTAACTAGATAGCTGGCAACAGTGCTATTGATGTTCCAGTTGTCATACCATACCTCGAAAATAATTTGTTATTAAACAATATTAGCACTATTTTAAGTATTCCACTTCAGGAGGATATAGAGCACCACCCATTATTCAATTCAATACATTTTCCACGATGTATACTGTAGGTCACCATATCCATTACGTAACGTGGATTTGTTAGATTTGCCACTTGTGGATTTGTTACATTTGCCCTAGTACAATACTAACACATCTCAAAAATAAACACACACACACATACATCAAAAAGGAAATCTTCTAGATAGCCATGGAGAGGAGGGGCCAGTATGGCTCTAGCCAGGGTGCTGAAGTATTGGAACTATCCAGGGTGCTGACAAACTCCAATTCTTATCATATATTATACCATATTTAAGATAACGCTCTCTTTAAAGAGAACCTATGCAGGATCCGGTGGCGTCATCCAGTAAGCTAACAACCAAACAAAGCAGTTATTTAGCGTTTCTGCCAATAATCCTCCATTTAGAATTGCATAGTCAATGGTGATCGCCGCTAACAAAATGTATCGACAGTTGAATGCGCTGAGAAGTCACAAATCGCGTTGTAATTCAAACAGTAAACTCTGGCTAAGTCACGTGACCTAGCTTGCTTGCTAACCAAAACTTACGATAGCCGGGACGCGCTCACTGATCTTGCATAGGCGGTATCTGCCTCTAGGAGGGTCGGACAATCTCGTGAAGGGGCTCGTTTTACTCCGGAACATGTCATTTATCAAGTCTAGTGAGTTCTAGGCAATTTACATAAAGGTGTAATGAATAGGAAACGTCGAAATTTTACCTAAAAGTTGCATGTGGTGGCTTTAAAAGAGAAATTATGTGCTAATGAATCCATGGCCCGTTTTTTCAAAGTCACCAAGAGCTGTAGGTACTATGAGGCACAGTAACTTATTTTCTGTTTTATGTCATTAATAAGGCTAATTCGGTTACCATTGGTTATCACTAAGTTATTCGGTGTATGTGTCATCAAATTATCTGGTTATTTTCCCACACACAGCATTCAGTTATCTTGAACTGTTGACAGATTCTCTTTTCTGGCTATATTGGTCTACATGACTAATATAATTTGAAAGATTGGGTGTATAGAAATACACCCCATCTTTCAAATTATATTAGTCATGTGTACAAAGAACCTTAACCCCTGACAAAAAAACAAAAAACAAAACAAACATGGAAACTGAGACAAGACAAACTGCAAGTCTGTCAACTAAGTTTGTACAGTTATACACAATTATGATTTTTTTTTTTACACACAAATATACACAAATATAGCAACAACAGCAAAACCTTTTGGAGGGCTTAGCTTAAGAGACATAAGCCCCTTTCCCATTGAGGAATATAGCGGGTTAAACACGCCTTAAGCGCGCTCCCGCTGTTCCGTTCCCATTGAGGAGCCGTATTGCCGCATCAACTCGGCTCGGCTTTTCGACCCACCTCGGGGGGTAGTCTATTTGCCGAAGCAAGTTCAATGGGAACGGACAACGACCCGCGTCTGAAGTAGGCGTGACTAACAGCAACAGAGCAACAGCAGCAACAGAGTTCAGGCATTGACATTTAAACACTTAAGCTAATAATAAAAAAAAGAAAATTGCTAGACTACCGTTTCAGACAGGTAACTGCAAGACTGGCTACGTTATCCAAGCAGGTTCTGTGGATTAAAAAGCATGGTCCTTTTGAGCAGTTTACAAGGACAGGTAGGTTTGTGGATTTCTACTTCTATAAATGCTGCTACCATTGAGGATTTTTAAAGCTAAATTGGTGGGTTTTGACTAGATTGTGAGCTTGTTTGTGAGATGGTCATGTCATGACAGTTACGCTGGTGGTGGTGCGAAATTGTGAGCTTGCAGTGACAGTAGCTGTCAAAGTAGCTGCTTCATAATGTGATTTGATCAAGCCAAGTGTTTTTCATTCTCCATGGGTTTGCTTTCTGATTGTATGACCGGTTTTGCTATGCTTTTCGTGACCGGTTAGCTGCCTGTTGCTGCCTGTAGCTTAATTGCTAGTTAGACCACCATATGGATTTGTTGTTTACATTCTCAAGTTCACGTGGTTCAGATGAAAAAAGAGCAGCGCATAGGCTTAGGGACAGTCATAATGTGATTTATGGTTGATCAAGCCAAGTGTTGTTTATTCTCCATGGGTTTGCTTTCTGTTTGTATGAGTGGTTTTGCTATGCCTTGAGTGACCAGTTAGCTGCCTATTGCTGCCTGTAACCTAGCTTAATTGCTAACGTTAGTTAGACCTCCGTATGGATTGTTTACATTCTCAAGTTCACGTGGTTCAGATGAAAAAAGAGCAGCGCATAGGCTTAGGGACAGTCATAATGTGATTTATGGTTGCCAAGTGTTGTTTATTCTCCATGGGTTTGCTTTCTGTTTGTCTCAGATGGATCACTGCTTTATAACAGTAGGTGGAGGTCAAAGTCGCATTGCCAACTCAAACGATTTGAGACACAACCAATGTCTTGCCAAATGATCTGCAAAGAAAAGTATATATTTCTGTACATGTTGTTATGTACTGTACTGTACTGTACTGTACAGTATATGACAACATGATGTACCTTATTTTCCCTTTTTTTAAACTCTGAAACCTTAACTTGGATATTTCGAATGTTTTAATCTGTGCTGTTAATTAATGCAGACATGACAAAAAAATAAAAATAAAATAAAAATATGGTTCTCCTAAATACGACAATGTGTTCAGATATTCTTTCTGATTTATGTTTTTAATTTCTTTCTCATTTCTTGTTGGCCACCACAGCATTAGACACCATATAACCTTTTGTGACACACTTTTCTGCTTTCAAAGTGTTTACTGTAAGCGTTGTAGAGAGTGGAAACTTCCAGATGAAGAGATCGGTTTCTCTGCTCAGTGCTGCGCTGCATTGGCCCTTGCAATAACAAACACCCGCCCATCATTAAAGTAGCTTTTGCCGTCTTCTATATATTCTGCATTTTATTTCTATCTCTCTTTTGTTGAATACACATTCAGCTCAGCATGGCGGTAGTGCATGCATGTATGAGATTGAGCATTTTATTGGTGATTGTTAACCTTCATAGGAAAGCATGTAAGTAATGCTTTTTTTGTTCAGTTTAGTATTTATCTAGCCATCTGGCCATAGCTATCTTTCTGTTTCACATGTTAACACTTAAATTCATTTTTGAAAAAATGTCATGTTTTTTAATTGTCTATTTCAGTAATGATTGACCAAATTCCAGTTATGTCGATTTAATTATGCAAAAATTAATAATGTAAAACGACCCCAAATGTTCAGTAGATATAAAAAAATATTCCTGAAAATGAATTCAAATGGCTTTTATGGGGTTTTGAAAACAAACTGATTGAAACAAACTGATGATTAATGATAATTTTCTTTCTTTTTCTTTTTTTTTCTCATCTCAGGTATGCGAGAAGTTGATAACTCATTTGAGATCAGTAAAGTTATTACTGCTGTTACTGGTGAAACAACCACCTTAAAGTGCCACTACCCAGAAAAACACAGGCATGGTATACTTTACTGGTTTAAACAAGTGGCAGGTTGTAAACCTTCTACATTGGTAATGTGGCAAGATTACACCCCTCTTCCCAAATTTTATGATGATTTTAAAGATCCACGGTATAATGTAACAAAGCAGGACTTACGTTTTCACTTGATGATATCTAACACAAAATACTCTGATGAAGCGCTGTACTTATGTGGAGTTAATGATGGAATTGATTTACATTTTGTAAGTGGAATATTTCTGTCTGTGAAAGGTAAGGCGTATGTAATACCATTGCTCTCACTATGCTGTGTTTTCGACAATGTGAAGTTATTGATTAACTTTTTTTCATCATTTGCGTCTAGGGAAAAGTCAGCATGACCCCAACTCAACAAAAGTGACTCAATTCCCAGTACTGAAAAAGCTTTACCAAGGAGATTCAGTCATGCTTAACTGCTCTATAGTCACTGAGACGAGCATGGAAGATGTCAGAGTGTTCTGGTTCAAATCAGCGGAGGATGAGTCCCATCCAGGAGTCATTTACAGCAGCACGAACAGGAGCAGTGTCAGCGAGAGAAGTTGTCACTACAGCCTCGCCAAGACCAACCTGAGCCTCACAGACAATGGGACATATTACTGTGCTATTTCTTCATGTGGAAAGATGCTGTTTGGAGATGGGACAGTCCTACACATCAGTAAGTCAGTAAATTATTGACTAAGTCATTAAATTGTATGTAGGCCTATTGTAATTTCCCAACTATTAGGCCTAAGCAAGATAATTACATTGCTTTTATAAACCTTTCTCTCTTGATTTTTTTTATGTTTTCATATATTAACATCTCATTATCCTACATGTTAAAGATTAAACAGAAATAGAATAAAATGTAATTGAACATAATTGGTAATGTATGGAAGTCATACAACATTTTAAAAGAATATCTGAAATAAGCAATTCAGGAATTTTAGTAAGCAATTGACAATTAATTATGCAATGTAATAATACAGTGTGAAAACACATTGTACAAATTGTATTTGCTGTTGTGCTGTGTTTGATGACAGCTTGAATTTTGATTAAAATGTAGAATCAATACACTCCATTTTTCCACTCCATTGCTTCACTCATTTTTATAATTAGATATTTAGTGCTCACTGTATTTTGTCAAAAGTGATGTCAATCTGCCATCCCTCCTAAAGTAAATTATACCTTGTTCTTCCTCTTGTGTTGTAGGAGAGTCAATGAATCCCCTTGTATTGAGTCTCAGTGTTGCAGTGGGGCTGTGTGTCATTTTTATTGGTGTACTGATCTTCCTCGTCTGCAAGAGAACAAAATCTCTGAACAATAAAGGTATTTATGTGCCCGTAAAAACAGATAAGACAGACCATTAGTAATGCCTACTAACAAACTGCATACATGAACCTGCAGGGACTTTTAGAGGTCAAGTTGTCAATCAGTGAGTCAATGTTCATGTCAACAAAGCACTTAAAAACAACAGTTGTTGAAAAAAAAAACAATAGTCAAATGTGGTCTTACAACATTTGTTTTAATATTCCATATACAAGACTCAAGAAAGTCTTTATTACATCTCATTATAATGGTAGCCCATAGGAGAGTAAAATTCTTGTGTTTATTGCTCCTCAAGAAAATAAATAAGTTAATAATATGATGGAGATAGTGTATAAAATGTATGAATGCGTAAATGTGTGTGTGTGTGTGTGTGTGTGTGTGTGTGTGTGTGTGTATGTGTGAAGACTGACAGGCACAGGTTTAGGCTTTCATTTCTGACTCAGTGTTCATGAGCCTCATTCATATTTATTTGAATAATCTCTTTTTTAATCCACAGGAGCTCCTTCTGAGGTCTTTGGAGATGAAGGAATAAATGTAGACATGGCTAATTACGCAGTAGTGAATTTCACACAAGGACCAAGAGAGAGAAATCAGAGTGAGTTGCAACCGGACAGCCCATACACTGGAGTGATATATCCTGTAAGGTGATGACCTGTTGATACAGCACATCTGATATTGTTTGTTTTCCAAATACCTAAGTATGTAAAACAAAATATTGGTGAGATTTTATATTTCAGTACCATGATACAGTGACTCATGTGTGTAACAAACTGTATCTCAGTATAATACCATGTAGCCTACTTAACGTACTTAAGCACTTGGTAGGCCTACACATGTAACAGGAAATCATTGTTGTCAAATTTCTGTATCAAGTGTTTTCTGTTTTACACATAATCAGTAGGACATGCAACTTTGTACAGTGAAACTACAGTTTTGTACACCATTTGTTTCGCATTACATCATGTTGTAGATAAACTCTAACAAGAGAATTGTTCTTGCCTATATTGTATTGTATATTGTATATCTGCTGCCTGCACCACAAAGTGAATGAGATGAAAGAATTTAGAACAACATAGACCGAACACGAACGCAAATGTGAACAAGCATTTAAGGCAACATTTGAAACTGCAAGTAAGATTGTGTGCTCCAGCCACTCAGTCTATCCTTCTCTTTTTACAAGAGTATGAGATCTTGGCTACTGAGAAACGATAGCTTGCTGGCGATCTTTAAATTCCAAACAATTGGATCAGCCCTTGACTGATGATCATATTCTCGTGCTGCATTCTTTAAAGCAGAAGTTCGGTGTAATTCATTTTAATTTGGAACAAAATAGGCCAAACACAAATGTGAACAAGCACTTTAGGCTAAATGGAGTCAATGTAACATACTACATTCGAAACCTAAAGTAAGACTGTGTGTTCCATTGACAGGACGTAAACTGCTTCTTCGCTTTTGCGTTCCCGTTCGGCCTATGTTGTTCCAAAGTCTTTCTTTCCACTCACTATGTAATGCACTCAGCTGCCTTGTGCTACAGCGCTATGCTTGAATTACTATAAACCTTTACACCAATGATTCAAAACAGCTTTTGTCATATTTGTTGTGTTTCTGTGTAAATAAGAAATTATTTTTTTACAAAATAAATATGCAAAACAATGTACCCTTGAGTGCTTTACACGCTCATTATAGAACTTAGGAATCTGACATCAATTAACCTAACATGCTAAGTAGAATATGGTAGAGGCGCCGACATTTTGTGAGGCCACGCTACCTGTTCTCCTTTGGAATCCTGTACGAAATGCTTGATGTAATGGTCGTTCTTACTGCTTTCATGTCGCCACAGACATAATTTCTTACCAACAGTGTAGAGGGGTAAGAGTTTGTGACAACGCCTCAATTTTCAGACGTTAATTTGCTCCATGTTACGAAAATGAGACGATAACACACCACCCTTTTAAGTGCATTCTCAATGATGAAGGTGTAAACTGGCCTCACATTATGGTAGCCGAATGGGGACCAAATACACCCGGAAGGAACTCCCCATTCCTAAGCTCTATATCACATGAAATAGTTCAAAGTTCAGATCAAACATATCTAAAGCAACACCAAGAATTTATACCCTACAGGCTGGAAGCGGAATTGTCCATCACCACTGTCGTAAGGAGTAGAACACGCGTGAGTGTACATGGACTGACCTGTTAACATATATTCTAAATGATTCTAAGGGCCTGGCACTGACAGGGGGGCCCAGAGAAAATTTTAATATGAAAATCAATATTTGAGGGGCTCAAATTATTTTTTTGTCACAGGGCCCAAAATTTCTAGCAGCGCCCCTGTGGCTAGTGCTATGTATGGGAGTGGTTGTAGCATAGCGCTTCAGGAACCTAGCCACCATGCTAGTAGCAAGGAGGTTGTTAGTTCGGTTCCTAACTGCCACGATGTTCCCTTGAGCAAGGCACTTGACAATAAGTTGATCGAGAGCAGACTGGCCTTGACCTGCTATACTTAATACTTGACAAATAAAACTCACGTTGGATAAAATGTGCAGCCTGGTCATAACCCGCCGCTCAGTCTATGTTTCTCTTTGTACGAGGGTCTGGGATCTTGGCTATTGAGAAATGATTGCTTGCTGGAGATATTGTGTGTATATGTATATATGTGTATATGCATAGTGCGGCCTCCTTTCCTGATTCTTGCTGGAGATATTTAAATTAAAAATGATTGGATCAGCCCTTGACTGATGATCATATTCTTGTGCTGCATTCTTTAAAACAGAAGTTCAGTGTAATTCAAGCAAAGCACGAGTCTGCTGACTGCACTACATAGTAAGTGGAATCAAAGAATTTGGAATAACATAATAGGCCAAACGCAAACAAGCCCTTTACATTGAGTCAATAGAGCCTACAACATTCGAAACTGAAAGATTTTATGTTCCACTGGCTCAACGTAAACTGCTTTTGTGTACGCATTTGGTCTATGTTTTTACAAATTCTTTCATTCCACTCATCTAGTGCAGTCAGTAGCCTTGTAAAACAGAGCTACTCTTCAATTACATTTAACTTTTGCTTTAAGTTTTCTGATCGGTTCGGGTTTGATGTGGACAATGCAAATGAGGTCAATGGTTGAAATCCCAGACCCTTGTACGAAGACAAGCGTAGACCAAGGGGCTGGTTCTGACCAGGCTAGTAAATGTGTACTGATTGCCCAAATACATTGTTATTTCCTTTAACAACCATTGTTACTCTGGGGCAACATTTCAGAAATATGGACCCAAAAATGAAAATGATCATATCTAGTATGAAATGAATGTAAATTTCCATCACTAGTATTTTTCTCTCAAGTATTAATGGTCTTGGCTTCTAGAGGGTTAAATCAGACAATGCGTTCTGAGTTCTAATTCACTACTCGCTTCTTGTTGGCCACCACAGCATTAGATACCATAATAACCTCTTGTGACATACTTTTCTGGTTTCTGTAAGCGGAGAGTGGAAACTTTCAGATTGGTTTCTCTGCTCGGTGATGCTCTGCATTGGTCCCTGCAATAACATTACAGTAGCTTTTGCTGTCTGCTATATTCTGTACATTAATTCTAGCTCTGCGTTGTTCAATACATATTTACCTCAGTATGGCAGTATTGAATGTATGTATGGGATTTAGCCTTTTCTTGGTGATTGTTAACGTCCAAAGGAAAGCATGTAAGTAAAGCATTTATTTTTTTTAGCATTTATCTATCATTCTGTTTCTCAATTCAAAATATGTATGTGCATGGTGATGTGTAATATCTATTCATTGTCATATATTATATTTGATCAACTCAATTGATTTTTCTTTCTCATCTCAGGTATGGGAGAAGTTGATAACTCATTTGAGATCAGTAAAGTTATTACTGCTGTTACTGGTGAAACAACCACCTTAAGTGCCACTACCCAGAAAAACACAGACATAGTCTACTTTACTGGTTTAAACAAGTGGCAGGTTGTAAACCTTCTACATTGGTAATGTGGCAAGATTACACCCCTCTTCCCAAATTTTATGATGATTTTAAAGATCCACGGTATAATGTAACAAAGCAGGACTTACGTTTTCACTTGATGATTGTTCAGAATTGGACATTGAATAAGCGCAACCAGCGATGTATCCATAGTGATCACAGTGCTTTATCCATCCTGTGTTCATTGGGTCTCTGCTGGCGCGTGTGGTGATCACGTGATCAGTGCATGAAACAGCCATTCGCAGGTTCATGTCTGAACAGGTTGGAGCGATGAAGCGGTGTTTTTTGATGAAGCAGTGTGTTGGATGTTTCGGCGGACATTTCTGGACATTTAATCATCCTTTCCGTGCGTCCATTGACTGTAAGTTTGTGTCATTGTTCGTGTTTGATGTTAAGTGTATTTCCAAGCAGTTATTTTGTTGTATTGTGAAGTTAAGTCAATATATCTATGCTTACTTAGTAGCCTTCTGATCTACAGTAGTTCACCTCGCGGCAACTACCGCAGATGTTTTCTCTCTCTGTTTAAGTTTATCCTTGCGGTGTTGCGTGTCCGTATTAAGCACTTTACACTACCAAATCTGTATTTGTCTAGCTTAGTAGGCATATTCCTTGTACTTGAAGCTACAGTAAGTCCAGTAGCATTGTTACTCTGTTACCTGGCCCATGCCATCTGTCCTGTTAAGGTGGCAACATACTCGCCGTGTCTGCTGGTGCGCGCGCCATCGGTGACGTCACATGTTCGTACGAACTCTTTATACCGGCCGCACGCAAGTATCCCCAGCTGCGGACTTGCAGCCTCAATGTGGGCTGGGCTCAATGTTGAGCACAACCCTCGCTGTAGCCTACGCGGCTCAATGTTGAGCACAACCCTTCCTGTAGCCTACCGTAAGGCCTGTCTATGGTAGGACCAGAGTGGCATAGAAAAATCTCTGGCTCTGGGTAAGACAGGCTAACAGAAAAATGAAAAACGTAGGCTACCGGTTGCAAAGTTTTCCGAGACATGTGTCACACGTTTGCAGTTGGATTGGATAAGCAATGGATCGTTTTTTTGTTATTATAGATCTATGAGCAGCATCATAAAATACCTTGCTCATACTTGCACATTGTAAGAGCAAGTCGGTTCGATTCAAATGTTCGGTCAAAAATGGACACAGTGTTTTACGCATAGATAGCCATAATGCATTAGGGAACTAATGTTTCCAAGTTTTCCATTATAATTAACCATTCATTACTTCCTCACGACACGTAAGTTTTCGATGGACTGTTTCGTACTATTACAATTCATGTTTCATGCCTATGTACGGTTTAATCATTCTCAGCAGTGACCCTGTTTAAACTTGACTCAATCTTGTCTGTTTTGCGTGTATCATCTGCACGGAGCGAATTTTTGTTTCGTCGTGTTAACGTTATGTGTTTAGTTTTGTTGCCTATGGTTTAACCATTCGCTAACCCCAGAAAAATATTAATTCTCAGTCGTGGCCCCAAAAAGACGCACAACTTTACAATGGCCATGGAAGAAAGGATTTTCGACCAGGCGATGCGCTCATAGGCTGAAGCTTAGCAATTAGGGTTGTGCTCAACATTGAGCCCAGCCCACATTGAGGCTGCAAGTCCGCAGCTGGGGGCTACTCGCCGCACGACCAAATTCGACAGAAGCGCCGTTTTGGCATTATTCTCCCAAACAGCAGATGGCGCTGTACAGCGAAATTGCATAGGCTACAGTAACTTACAGGCAGTGAGTTAACCCTGTGCTTGCTTTGTTTGACTGTACTTAGTTGTGGATAAAATTTATGGATTAAATAAACATGATAAGTATCTCCAAGTTTCTGGTGAGTGTTTGCATACAACCCCTGATAGTATTGTAGGCATGTTTCAGTTTGTAAAGACGTTGTGAGGGATGTTAGGACGGACGGATGACTGGGCTAAATTTAGCTTAACAATCAAGGTTTTAAAAACGTTTTATCCATGATAAGTATTTCCAAGTTTCTGGTGAGTGTTTGCATACAACCCCTGGTAGTATTGTAGGCATGTTTCAGTTGGTAAAAACGTTTTGAGGGATGTTAGGACGGACGGATGACTGGGTTAAATTTAGCTTAACAATCAAGGTCTTAAAAACGTTTCATCCATGCTTTAAGATGTTCATGCATTAGCTGAAGATATGGTTATGTGTCAGATAGCAGGGTGATGAATGCTTCTTGGCAGAAGAGGGTGAAATAAGCTCTCATGCATCTTGGTGTAGTTGCTTATGAATGGCCCAGCTGAGTGGCGCATAGGGCTGGCGCGCGGCGAGTTACAAAATCTGTCGTGCACACGACCTCGCGAAATTCCCCTGAAAAGCGTCGCGCGCCAAGGGGGTCCACATCATTTTGACGACACCACTGCATGTAGGCAGCGTGATCTCTTAAAGGGGCCATTGTGCAATTCATTTAGGCTGCGTGCAGCAGTAACAGTATTGTAACAGTAATTATGTAGACATTGCTACTATTCCTTTGTTTTACTTATTTGCATTATAGCACCGAAGCAATGCACTTTGTTTAGTAATCTTTACCTCAGTAGTCATACTATGTGTATGCAGTTATTTACTTAATGGCTATTTAAGAAGCCTTTGTTTATCCTAATATCATTCAATGCATTGCCAGCTGCTACTGTTAATTCACTTAGACACTTATTGTGTTATTGTGTGATACTGTGATTTAGAGATACAGCACTTAATGTTGTATTTTTGTGTTTATTTATATTTTATAGAAACCACGGGTTTCAACATAGCAAAGACTTTGAGTGGCATGTGTGTGCAATAAACAACATTTTGGATCATCCTTCTGGTTCTTACTGGACTCCCTGAGGCGATTGCTGCCATAGCTCCCACCAACTCAATACAGTCCTTTAAGTTTCATCCCATCACATCACCTATTTAACAATGATATCTAACACAAAATCATCTGATGAAGCACTGTACCTCTGTGGTTATAATGATGGACTTGACTTACATTTTCTAAGTGGAATGTATTTGTCTGTGAAAGGTATGGATGTGATGGTTTGTTAGTTTGTAGAGATAGACTGTTCTTATTCAATATGCTGTGTTGTTGACAATACAAGAAGCTATTGATTACCAATTTTTGTGTATCATTTGCAAGTAGAGAAAAGTCAGCAGAGCTCCATATCAACAAAGGTGACTCAACTCCCAGTATTGAAAAAGCCTTACCAAGAAGATTCAATGGTGCTTAACAGCTCTATAGTTACTGAGGCCAGCATGGAAGATATGAGACTGTTCTGGTTTAAATCAACTAATGATGAGTCCCATCCAGGCGTCATTTACAGCAGCACAAACAGGAGTAGCATCGATGACAGAAGTTGTCACTACAGGCTTGCCAGGATAAACCTTTATCTCACAGACAATGGGACATATTACTGTGCTATTTCTACATGTGGAAAGATACTGTTTGGAGATGGGACAGTGCTACACATCAGTAAGTCAGTAAATTATCAATCTTAGCAATGTCATGTATACTGTACTGTCATTTCCTTCTATCAGGCCCAACTAAGATAATTACATTGTTTTTGATTTTGATTTTTTTTTTTTTTTTATGTATGTACAGCGTGGAGGGCTATACATGGACAGGTTTTTTCTCCCTTAAATTTTATTCTCTCACAAAGTTTTAGGAAATTGCTGTGTATTGCCTGCAACAGAACCAGTCTAAAAAGTCTATTATGTTTTTATAACTATATCTCATTATTCTAACATAATGGAACAACATTTGGTAATGCATAGAAGTCTAGGCTTATGGGTAGCAAATTATGCAATTTAATAATGCAATGAGAAAACAAATTGTATTCAAAGAAAATGACGTTTGATGACAGCTTAAATTCTGCTTAAAAAAGTAGAATAAAGAGGAATTGAAATACATTTTGCCATGATGATTGTCATCATCCACAATCAATCATCTTTTATATTTAGTGCTCACTGTATTTTGTCATCTGTCATCCTTCCTAATGTGTATTGTACATTGTTCTTATTCTTGTGTTGTAGGAGAGTCAGTGAATCCCCTTATACTGAATCTCAGTGTTGCAGTGGGACTGTGTGTTGTTTTTATTGGTGTACTAATCATCATTATCAGCAAGGAAACAGTATTTCAGCACAATAAAGGTATTGATATACCCATAACAAACTTGAACCTGCAGTGGCTATTAGAGGTCAGGTTGTCAATCAGTCAATCAATGTCCACATAAACTTATTTACAAAGCATTAAAAACAACAGTGTTTGACCAAATTGTTGTTAAAAAATAATAGTCAAATGTGGTCAAACATTGTTTTGTTTTAATATTCCTTGTATCCATGTTTATTTCATTAAATTATCTCTTTGGTAATCAACAGGAGCTCCTTCTGAGGCCCTTAGAAATGAAGGTATAAATCTTGACATGGCTAATTATTTCTTAGAAAATTTCCCTGACACAAGGACTTCAAGAGAGAGAAATGAGAGGGAGTTACAACTTTACAGCCCATATACCGGAGTGATATATTGTGCAAGGTGATGACACTTTGAGCATATCTGGCACTGCTAGGCTTTTGTTTTCTGAATACTGATACCTATGGTTTTACAAGAAGTAAAGAAAATGGAGACATTTTATATTCCGGTACCATATGTGTCATATGTGTGACAAACTGTATCACGGCATAGTACCATGGAGCCTACTTAAAGGTGGGGTCCATGATGTTTTCCTGGAGTTCTGGTTTGAAACGATTGGACAGCTTGTCTAATCAGCTTCGCTTATTAGCCGGTTGTCTATCTACCGATGTAAATATGTGAAATTTGAAGTTTTCACACGTACATAAGGTTACCTCAACCTTCCCTGTCAATAATTGACATATTTTCTCATTATTTCTGACTGGAGTGTAGCTGACTTGCTTTGTCTGGTAAGTTTACTATATGCATTAACTAAATATGTTAATTGTTGACAGGGAAGGTTGAGGTAACCTTATGTACGTGTGAAAACTTAAAATTTGTTGCTGTAAGGCAGGGCTAAGTTTAACTTTGGTAAGTATTTGAGCTAGCAGCCGGAGCTAACACTACCTCAGACCATTCAGAGCAAGAAAATATGCTGGTTTACTGTAAGCCCCGTGACATTCTCATTTGGAGCATACTATATACATTGTAAATATTGCAAATTGGCTTCATAATGAGCCGTTTTCATGAAGTTAAGATCTACCCATTTCTCATGAGAAAGTGCTTGCTAGCGTGCTAGCTAAGTACAGCCTCTGGTAAAATTAAACTGACATTCCTACGCTATTCGAAAAGCAATTCTGATCGTCTATATAACCAGACTGACAGAAAAGTAATTGTATTATGAGTTGTGACATCTTTTTTTGTTTTGTTTTGTTTTTTTATTTCCGATTTTGTGTCGATTGAGTTTATTGCATGTTAACAGACTAGTCCATGCACACTAGCCCGTGCTCTGGCTTCTGTGGTAAACAACTAGCATGTGAGGGATAGTTTTCCATCCTCTCCTATGCTATGCTAGGATGCATGACATGTCTAATTGGTCTCATACCAGAAATAGACATAACCTGCAACTTTTATCAAGACTATAATGTGTAATCTCACTTATTTATTGGTATTTTTATCTAAAGGATGAAATGGCCCGCTCCCAGCAACCTTCAGATTCCTGTCCAGGAGGAAAGCCAACCTGTTTACTCTGTACCTGCATAGCCTATTATGCCAAGCGTATCTGTCCCAACTTCTGCCATTCCATGGACTATACATAGTTTTGTGTTTCAGTTGAATGAAATGGCCTTTGAAACATTGGATTTCTATTAGCAAATGTTAATAAATGTTATAAGAAAGGTTTGTAAATAATTAATAATTACTGTTCCAACTTTAATATAAGGGACCCCACATAGATTAGCATAATGTTACTAATATGTTAATTAAGCTCAAGCAACTTTAATATAAGGGGCCCCACACTGATAACTACATGTTCCTATGATATTTATTAAACTTCATTAATACAATATTAATATAGTTTTTTTTTTATTTCCCATAACCGTGTCTAAACTTGTACTACACATGGCCCGTATATTTCTGCAATAAAAAAACTTTTTTTTCAATGTGCGACATCTCAAAGCGTCAATGTAAAGTATTTGCAAGTGTTAATAAATATTACAATAAGTGTTTGTAAATAATTAATAATTACTGTTCCAACTTCAATATAAGGGGCCCTACATAGATTATTATAATATTACTAATATATTAATTAAGCTCAAGCAACTTTACTATAAGGGTCCCAATACTGATAACTACATACTATTAATATATTAATTAAACTTAACCAATATATTACTAATATATTGATTAACCTTAAGCAATTACATCAGGCTATTAATATGGCAAACAGGCATATTGTTAACTATTAAGTAATATCAATACACTATTAGGTAGTAGACTATTTTCTATTTATTATGACCATAACATATAGTTAATATGCAAGCAACTAGTATTTAATTTATATTGAAAAACTATTAACTTATGTCAAATAAACACTGCGGTAATAGTTAATAACTGTTAACAAAGGGTTAGGTAATGGCTAGTTTGCTATTTATAGTGGCACCTTATTATGGAGTGTTACCCAAATTTGTTGTAGTCATGAAATACAAATCCCCCTCTTAACCTTGCATGTTAACATGTCCTCTGAAGAATGTGAGGCTACTGGTTTGAGACTTGCCAATTTACCGGCATCAAAAACACCACCAAAACACCGTCGAGCAAGAAGTGACTGACTGACTGCCAGAGCTTTGTCGATGGAGAACACCCCCGTCCCCATAAATAACATGGTCTTCTTATGCAAAGCAAATTTGCATTTCAAATAAAGCAAGCCTGAAATTAGGCGCACATACACTTGTGCTACCATTATGCAAATGCTGTTAAAATAATTTTAGATTGAGGGTGGAATCTGAAGGTGCTTAGCATAACTGTGCGTTCAGACTGAGAGCCATTCAGGTGACACGGGCGACGGAAGTAATTGACTTTGTATGGAGACGGGCGATTTCGGCAACAAAAGCGGCAGGTGTGGTGGGCGACGAAACTTGAGCAACTTGAGCGAGAAAATAAAGTTAAGCTTCGGTTAACTTTACATAATGAGCTATGATACGATTTGGCGACTACCAATCAGAATCCAATCAGAATGCCTATTTACCGGTGTGACTCCTGTAGAGAAGCAGGATTGAACGTTCGAATGCTAAAGTCATAGGCAACATTGCTATTTTTGTTGCTGTGCTCAAGCGATGTTTCTTGGGAGTCAATTTATCATTTGCGGTCTGAATGTACAGCAAGCCAGTGTCAAAGGAGTAGGGAGAAACAATTAGCATCTAATATGCACCATCCAGACAGCAAAACCAGCAGTGATGATATTGGTATTGGAATGTACAATATTTTTGTAGCATTTAATGTTGTTCCTTACAATTGAGATGGACTAAATAAAATGTATTATCTAGCCATTTTTTTTAACTAAACCGCTCACAAAAAGTAAGGAAACTTGACTTTGGCCCATTATATCTCCCCTTTAATAATACCAATCCCTAAAGTGTTTTATATCATTTTTATCGTTGGTTTGTCACCTTTACAATGAGGTACATCTTGCAAGCATCGGACAATCATGGAATGCGCAACACAGCCAAACGTGTGAGTAGTGCCAACCAAAAATGTGCCAAAATGGCCTGCTATACTGTTCTGTTGGTATACCCTTTGTTGCTTGGAGCATTGAAAATTGCACTCACCCAAAGAAATGAGGACAAAACATGTTGGCCATACACTTTACACTCAGTGTCAGGGCCCTCAGTAACGTGTGGAAGATTTGAGCAGTTGAACAGTTGAATAAATCTTGTAAGTCTCTGGCAGTGAATCTACAGTTCCTTAGTGCAGCAAAAGTGAGCCACTGGTCTTATTGGGGTGCTGTCTTCTTGAGATGGCCACGTCTTGGTCTGTCTTTGGCTTCCGCAGTCTCATGGAACTTGGTTCTAAGTTTGGAAATGGTACCAGGACTGACACCAATGATGCTGCCACTACATGTTGGGACACCAGCCTCAGGTTCCCCATTGCACAGGCCCTATCCTGAAGGAACAAACGTGTCATCTTTCCACCAGTATTGTTGCTATAGGAGAAACCACAAACCCAACAAGTTGC
>JAODXP020000010.1:5227360-5329760 GCA_027497455.2 Sardinella longiceps | reverse complement strand
TAAAGAAGCCCATAACCACTTAATTGTTGGGTAATGCCACTTAGACATAGATGCCATGAATTCAACCTGGAAAATGAGGATTCTAAGGGTGTGGCACTGCATAGGGGCCAGAGATCATTGTAATGTTATAATTAATGTTTGGAGAGCTCAACATGACTTCAGAGCCCAACATTTTCAGTGGCGTCCCTGTGTATAGTTTAGTGTAAATAGGCTGTTGTCATCTCACTGTGTATGTGTATCTGTTTTAAGCTGTATGATGCAGAAAGAATTTCTATGAGGACCAATAAGTACAGTATCTATCTATGTCTCAAGAACTATGAGGTCCAGGTCTAAATTTCAGTGGTCTCATTGAGGTGTATTTACAACCACTCATTGGGCCATATGTGCCAGTGTGTTGTGCCACCGAATGAGACAAAAATAATGCACTGAATTTTCACTGGGCACACTCTGAATGTGCAATACTAAACATGTTTTTTGATGAATGAAGATTGGTGTATTTGCTTTTTGATTAATATCACAAAGTGATGGTCCTGTTACATGTATGCACCATATTTAGCATAGTATCAACTGTTTTTTTTTTGTTTGTTTTTGTTTTTTTTCTTAGTACTATTAGACCTTTGCAGTTAGTAGTTGTGGTTACCACCAATGGAAAATAGCCTGTTTTACAAACTGCATATTTCACTTTTGGCTGTGAAGGCCCCTCTCAAAAATGCAGACTCAGACACATGTAAAGAACAATATAATGTTCTGTTTATTTAATACAAATGCTAATAAATATTCAAAATATTTTAAGTGATGGCCCTGTTACATGTATGTATGTGGTACAGTGTATTAAGTCTTTTTTTTCTTGGCTCTATTAGACCAGTGCAGTAGCAAGAAACAACAGGAAGTCTTTTATCATTGCTATTCAAACCGAGTGCTGCTTGTCATGACCACATTTCACTGATGCATGCTTTGCATACAGTTGATACATACCATGGATTGTGGGGTGATTTGTGCTAAAATCATAATTTTTTACATTTCTGTGGCAGTTTGGGAGGTGGGAGGTAAGTAGAACACAGGAGAATACCCATATGAATAGCCTAATTATGAAAAACGGTAAATGTAAATGTGTTCCTTATGGTTTCACACAGGATTGGTTAATTGTTAAACACTCTAGTAATTTTTGCTGTGAATATTGTCTCCAGTTGCTGTTGATATTCAGAGTGCATCATGCATGTATTTCTATAACATATGTTCTTCAACAACTACAGATTTATACATTGTCTTCATTTGTCATTATTTCCAGCTACTGTAGAAATTCAGCGTGTCTCTCAGCCAACTCCACTGGTGACGGTCAAAACCGGCAGCAATGTAACTTTGGAATGCCTCATTTCACATAAAAATGAAAAAGATCCCGTTGTCTGGTATAAGCAAAGTGTTGGGCAGAGGCCGCTTGTGCTAGGAACAGCTCAGCATTTTGTGCCTCCTGTATTCTATGATGAGTTCAAAAATAACAACCGTTTCAACATAAACAAGGTTTCTGGTTCTTTTCATCTGTCTATATCAGACATTCAGCTTTCTGATGAGGCCTCTTACTTCTGCGGAGTCAGGATTGTCTATGACATACACTTTGCAAATGGAACGTATCTGTTTGTAGAAGGTACCCTAAATACATGTATTTATATGAAGAGTTTATATGCAAAAGTTTATTTACGATGAATTTACAGATATATTTTAAAATAAAACTTAGCATTTTTGCCTGGGGTTGATTTGCTTTTACTTGATGAGAACATGCAGTGTGAAAGTGATGACCTACAAAATATTATGAAAGTTTTTTTTTTTTTTTTGCATATTTCTGTAGATGGTTTTAAAAGGTTTTGTGTCTGAACTCTTCACATTTTACTCAGAATCACTTTAGTATTGTAAATATTGTAAAAAAAAAATAACACCAGTGGCAATCAAAGGTTATTTCGTTTCTTCCAGATAAAGATCAGCTGAGGTCCAACATTGCTAATATGACCCAAGTCACACTATCAGGCCCAGTTCCCCCTGGAGTTTCCAGGACCCTGGAGTGTGTGGTGCTGTCTAAGTCCAGAACTGAAGATCTCAGAGTGTTCTGGTTCCGGCCCGCTTCAGGAGGTTCCCATCCAGGGGTCATTTACACCAACAAGAGCTGGAGTGGGCCGTGTGAGGGGCGCTGTGTCTACAGCCTCTCAAAGAAGGATGTGAACATCTCTGATGCTGGAACCTACTACTGCGCCATAGCAACAAGTGGACAAATACTCTTTGGAAATGGAACAGTAATCGACATTGGTAAGTTACTCTTACTCAACTGTTGTTTTTATACTTCATGTAATTACAGTAACATGCCAAGGAATTCAAACTAAACAAATTCTCTCACTCTCTCTCTGTTTCTTCATCTCTCCCTCTGTGTGTTTGTGTGTGTGTGTGTGTGTGTGTGTGTGTGTGTGTGTGTGTGTGTGTGTGTGTGTGTGTGTGTGTTTTAGAAATCTGGCATCCAATTACTTCTTTTGTTATTAGCATTCTTTTTGGAGCTTTGTTTGTAGTGTTTGTTTTTGTGATTTTCCTTGTTTGCTGTGACAGGAAAAGTCAATATTGTGAGTATAAATTTCAACATGTTTTAAGGGACATCATAATCAATCAATAATGTAAAAGATATTGAATAGAGAAGTATTTATATGTCAGAAAATAATGCATATTCCAGGAGGTAATAAAGCGAATATGTGAACAATAAGGAGCATATGACTGAGTGTTGCAGTACCGCCATGTTAAACAGCAAATACCCATAGTTTTCTTAAATCTAACCTATTCCCAGGTAACACCTCAGCAGTGAGTGACATCTAATTAATATTGTACTGAAATACTAACATTTAATTTTTTGTGTAAATAAAGGTAATGCAATCCACGCAGTCTATGGCACAAAAGGCTTTGAACATATTGCTCAACAGATGAAGGTTGGTAATATTAATTAAGAGATTGCATAGAGTTTAAAGTAAATTAATTGTTTATTCATTATTAACTGTTTTTTTTATTTCCAGATGATTACAGATGACTTTACTTTTGTCATCTACAACAATAGGAAGAACCTCAAAATGCACCCAATGAACTGAAATGCTTGAATTTACGGTTCTTACATCAGCTTCCTGCACCATCAAATCTCTCTCTCTCTCTCTCTCTCTCTCTCTCTCTCTCTCTCTCTCTCTCTCTCTCTCTCTCTCTCTCACACACACACATGCATGCACACACACACACACACACAGAAACCTTACACTCTTTCTCATTCACTGTCGCTTTACATAATACCATGCCTTTCAATTCAATAAAAATATATAATACTTTGAACCAGTCTCAGTTACTCTCAGTTAGTAATGTGCAATAACGCGTAACTGTCAGTTAACAATGTAAGTTTAAAAAAAAAGCCCTAAACCTAAATTCAGAGTTCCCACTCCAGATCAGACTTAAAATTTTACCCCGATATCATTGAAATGTATGGTTTGGCATTGATAGATAGACCAAACTCAACAAAGCAGTTATCTCTCAAACCACTTCTGCACACAATAGGATGGCCTATGACCAATCAGAGGAACAAACAAGATGTAAACAAATCAAAAGGCCGTTGTTTTTGAGGAAGCCCGCTCTAAACGCATAGAGCTTTGTGATTGGATGACACCAACAGTGTTAAATTCCCTATGGCTTGCTACTACACGTACAGGCTGAGCAAATTTATTTGCCGCTAGAGTACGTCTAGATTTCTAGGTTATGACTTTCCCTGACCAAAAAACAGAATTTCCATGACCTCCCGTCAAAAAAAAGAGAGATAAGCAGAAAAGGCCAATTAAAACGGCCAAACTAGTCCTAATGTCCTCCCTTGAGTCTACTTCCTGACAAAAATGGCATGAATCAGACAGAGTGCAAATTCATTTCAGCTAAACGTCTTTACTGTTAATTTATCAGCCTCAAAGTCACTTCAATGGTTAAATGGTTAATTACGGTGTGACCGATGGCTCTCTCGTCAGTCTCTAGCATTTGTTTCGCGGTAATCCCGCTTACAGAATGTCTGGTGGTGGGTCCACAAAATGGAAACTGAAAGTAGATAACTGAAATCGTATTTATTACTGGCTTGTCAGACAACATAACGCACAGACATTATCATCTCAGGTTCATACTGTTTGGTTTACAAATAAATTGACATCGATTGTTGAGAAAGTACAATGTTGTTGTGTTTTTTCTAATATTTCGGTGACTCTAGGTGGTCCCTTTAAATTGAAAAAATATTGACAAACAAGACAGAAGGACGCGCTGGTATAGACATAACAACAAAATTCACTGATATTCCCTGACAAGCAAAATGGTCAAATTCCCTGAATTTCCCTGTTTGGAACAGCTTTCATTGAAATTCCCTTATATTCCAGAAATTCTCTGACCTGTGGGAAGCCTGTAAATCTAATCATCATCAACCATTCTTTATTCAGGGAAACTTGAACTTTTACAGCAATGCCCTGGAAGGAAATAACAATCATAATAATACAAGACAAAATAAACAAAGTAATAATTAATCAAACATACAAAGTAGCCTAAGCCTATTAGAATAATATAGGCCCATCAGAGTTCGAGTGGTAGGTCGTAGCAGTTGAAAATATCCATGGGCATTTCCTGACATATAGAGCAGTGCCAGCCTGATGTCAGAGGCAGGGCCGCCTGCGAAGCTCAAGGAGATGTGTGCATAGTCCGGATTGGAGTTGATGGAATTTCTACCGCTGGCTGTGCAAAGAGCACGGCTGGAATGGAGTTGTTGTAGATCAGCTCGAAGGAGGCAGCTCTCATGGCATCTTGTTCTGAGCAGTCCATTACGGGTAGAGACTCACTTATTCAGGGCAGTGTAGCAGCATCCCTGATTGCTTTAGCCTACTTGGACCAGGCGCTAAAGTGCAGGTTGTCCATGAAGGAGCTCGCTAATAGTTGATTGTACCACCCCTAGCAGCAACAACTGCAACCAAGCATTTATGAAAACTGGCAATGAGTCTTTCCCTTCACTGTGGAGGCAATCTGAAAGTGTAGACTTTGTACTGTCAAACTATAGCCTGAGTCCAGCCATACTTCCTGTCGCTGCATGAGATTTCGGGATCTGAACGTGGTCGCGCAAACCAGGCTAGTCAAATTATGCTGAAATGTGACATTCAATTATTTTTGTGAAAGCATTCCTTTTATAAATTTTATTAGAAGAAAAGTGTGCGACAAATTACTGGATTTGCTGTGGAGGGTCACAATTAAGGACAAGGCCTCATTCATAAAGCAGTTTGACATGTTCATGGTAACCATTGCTTGTTAAATATTGTAGGCTTTATTCACAACATGAGCAGTCTCCTGCATAAACCGTCTGTCAAAGCTCTGTTTATGTGTTCATCTCACTCTACTTAGATTATGCATAGAGTGTTTTTAACTTCATTATTTGGCATAGAGGGTTTATTAACAGATAAATTTAACTGGAGAAGTGTTACATGTAAAGCTCTTACAGGAACTGGGCTTTTTGTAAATCTTATCATTAGTCACCTCTGAAAGTTGGGGTGAGACCAAAATATCATATTACACCAGTAGATTCGTGAAATATTATTTCTGTTCAACTTGCTGAGTCATCATCGCCCCCTCTGGACAATCTGGTACATGACACTAAGTGCAGGAATGTCTGCCTCGTTTCATAACTACATCCAGTTGCTAACATTTAAGCTTTTCCTGCTTTTTTTGTTGTATTGTTCCTTGATTACAATAAACCAACTAATCTACATCATAACAGGCTGTTTTCCTACGACACCACATTTCCAAACAATGACGTCGCTTTAGTGAGGTAGGTATTGCAACATACATAGTACTTATAAAGTTGTATTGTACATTTACATATTTACATACATCACATATTCCTTACAATGTTTGATACACTCTTGATACTGCAGTTGCACCAAAACAGTTACAGTGGTAATTTAACAAAGACAAAGTTGAACATCATAACATATAACTTTGAGAAACATCTGTATATTCCAAACTGCCAGCAAAGGATGAAAGTTAAACTTAGATGTTGTCTTCTTCATAGCTTGATTGATTTAAATTTTGTAAGACTTATCAAAAAACAAATCAGTGGTCACGATAGTGAGTCTTATACAATGAAATAGTTAATTTAAAAAAAAGAGAGAAATAGATAAAATTATGTTTGATGAAATCATGAATTCACTCTCTTAAGGTTTCACCCAGCCCAGCCACAGGAAGTTACAGTATGGTCTCTTTTACTTGAAGTGGAAAAAGCTTGCTGTCATTCTCTGCCTATATATAGACACTTTCACACAGTGCCTGCTT
The DNA here is from genome assembly GCA_027497455.2 of Sardinella longiceps. Taxonomy (NCBI): domain Eukaryota; kingdom Metazoa; phylum Chordata; class Actinopteri; order Clupeiformes; family Clupeidae; genus Sardinella; species Sardinella longiceps. The sequence goes on along the minus strand of JAODXP020000010.1, from coordinate 5,323,412 downwards.
TGCAGTGAAACATTCGTAATGATTTTTAAGGTGTGCCTTGTCCTATGGTTGATTTTCAGCATTTTGATGGAAGTTTGGAATACTGTATGTAAGTTGTCTCTAACTGAATTATCATTACAATGGAATGTATTTCTATAACATATCTGTCCTTCAACAACTACAGATTTATACAGTCTCTTCATTTGTCATTATTTCCAGCTACTGTAGAAATTCAGGCTGTCTCTCAGCCAACTCCACTGGTGACGGTCAAAACCGGCAGCAATGTAACTTTGGAATGCCTCGTTTCACATAAAAATGAAAAAGATCCCGTTGTCTGGTATAAGCAAAGTGTTGGGCAGAGGCCACTTGTGCTTGGAGCAGCTCAGCATTTTGTACCTCCAGTTTTCTATGATGAATTCAAAAATAACAACCGTTTCAACATAAACAAGGTTTCTGGCTCTTTCCATCTGTCTATATCAGACATTCAGCTATCTGATGAGGCTTCTTACTTCTGTGGAGTCAGGATTGTCTATGACATACACTTTGCAAATGGAACATATCTGTTTGTGGAAGGTACCCTAATTACATGTATTTATATGAGTTTATATGCAAAAGCCTCTAAGTCTATAATGAATTTATAGTTGTATAATTACAGATGTATATTTCTATAATTTTGTTTACTTTTTTATCAGTCCAACTCCTCTTGGTTTGCCTTTACTTGATTTGCTCTACTACTTCGAATTGCAGTTTGGTAGCCTAGAGATTACTTGTAAAGTATTATAAAAACAATTTCATTATTGCATATTTCTGAAGATGGGCTAAGAGGGTTCTGTATCTTCACTCTCCATATTTTACTCTGAATCACTTTATTATTGTCATCAAATTGCACTGAACATGTCGAAGATACCAATGGCAATTGTGTGTAAATTCTTTCTAGATAAAGATCAGCTGAGGTCCAACATTGCCAATATGACCCAAGTCACACTATCAGGCCCAGTTCCCCCTGGAGTTTCCAAGACCCTGGAGTGTGTGGTGCTGTCTAAGTCCAGAACTGAAGATCTCAGAGTGTTCTGGTTCCGACCCGCTTCAGGAGGTTCCCATCCAGGGGTCATTTACACCAACAAGAGCTGGAGTGGGCCGTGTGAGGGGCGCTGTGTCTACAGCCTCTCAAAGAAGGATGTGAACATCTCTGATGCTGGAACCTACTACTGCGCCATAGCAACTAGTGGACAAATACTCTTTGGAAATGGAACAGAAATGATCATTGGTAAGTTATTGCTCATTTCACCATGTTATTTAAAGGTAAGCTGTACAGATATTTAGTGATAAGTGATAATTAGATTACTTTGACCAAGTTCAAGAAATCAATGTTCAAAAGCCAGTTATGTCATAATCTTAATTTATCATCAGGATAAATATCAGTGAATGTAATGAATTAAGTTTGTTTGTTGTTTCAACATGAATTTTTCAAGTTTATACTGATTTGCTTACAGCTGAACCATTGAACCATACTTTGATGATTGGATTGATAGTGGCTTTGGGTTGCTGTGTCACATTGATGATTTTTCTACTTTGGCTGAATTGCAATAAGAGAGGTGCATGTGACAACTGTAGAAGTAAGTATCCTAATTCCCTCGTGCTTTGATACTAGTGATTAAATGTAGAAGTGAGTATCTACTGAGGGAGTAACTGTAGGCTAATTCAATCATAATCTGAAATGAGATTGTGTTTGCTGATTTTGTCTTTGTTTGCTTGTCAGGGCACAACATGAGGCATGTTAGAGATGGGAGCTCTGATACCAGACAGAGAAATGCCCAGGTACCTCTTCCAAGTCATGTCATAGAGTTACAACATATCGTGTCCAATGTTGTAACTTTGAGTTGCAGACAGTAACAATGATTGATCAGCATTTTTCTCCCACAATATTTTTGAACAAATATATTATAATATACTGTACATTTCTGTACAACAGCTAAATGTAAGGGTGAAGACATTTGTGAATTAATTGATAATGTAACTAATACACTTCTCATTTACTCCCATAGTCTGAGGCAGTAGATGGCCTGAGTTATGCGGCACTGAGTTTCTCAAATAAGGAACCCAGAGGCAGAAGAACCAAGAGGGAGCGTCAAGCAGATGCTGTTTATTCTGATGTCAATCTCAAACTTTAACAAACAGTTGTTAGTTCTTTTCTCTCTCTCTCTCTCTGTGTGTGTGTGTGTGTGTCGTGTTGTGCATTGTTAAATTCACTTTTATGGGTTATATTTCTCTGTTCTAAAAATATGTGGATACTTGATTTTGTTGAGACTATTTTATTTGAATGTTTTAAACTGACTGATCAATGTATTTGAAGTGATTCACAGTTACGTTTACATTCTTTCAATTGCAAAAATATTACCTTGTTTGCAAATAATGCAATGCATCTTTGGTGTGTTGTACACAATAAAGGCATTACAGTATATCGGTAAAATTGTTTTCTGCTCTCTTTATTATTAGTAGTAGTAGTGGTAGTAGTAATTTAAAAAGGCGGAGAATAGGACTATTTACCTGCCCCTGGTACTCACCTTGTAAAGTATGGGTATAGTTTGTGAAGTTGCACAGTGTGTTGCTAAAGAGAGTGACTCTGACAACTGCAAAATGCACTGTCATGTCACAATTCGGTTAATTATGAGGTATTCCCTAATATGGCAGCCTCTTTAAGGGATTAGAACATACAGTAACCGGACGTGTGTTTTGTTGGTCCCATGGAGAGGACAACTTCCTGTGTAGAAGTGAGGAACATTGGTAGTACAGTAAGAGAACAGGAGATGGCCTGTTTGCGCTCAGTACTGTTGATGCTCCACACATCCAGCTTAGCAAAACAAAACATGTTTCCTAGCGACAGAAATGGTGGACTGGTTCGTCTGCGGCCCTCCACCTACTGTATGCTGGATTTAAATGTGTGGTCAGTTCCACAGCAGCCCCATGTCTCTCTTGCACTCACTTCCTGTTTTTCTCTGCTGTATACAGTATCTAAAAGCAACAGCCATCAAAACAACAATAAGCCCCCCCACCTACATAATACTACTACAGCTACACTGGGTTACTGTTAAAGGTCGATGGTAGTTTTTGCCCTCAACGGCACTTTACAGGGAGCATTGCTGCAAGGCCTTACCTTGACCCTAACTGTAAACCTATGCCCCTTAGCCCTCACCCTAACCCTAGACCCTAGATAGGGGGGTAGTGCCTTGAAGGCAGCACTGACTGGAGGGCACCATTGAGGGCAAAAAGACAAAGATCTCCAGTATATAAAACAGAACAAGAGCATGTAGTGCAAATAGAGGAAAAAGATGAGGTGCACTCAATGGCATGATGCTTATATGTTTAGTATTACAAAACACAAAATGTACCCCAGTTCTTAGGGCAGAGGTGGGAAACAAATGTCTCAGGCTTAACCAGTTATGGATGTCTCCAGCAGGTGAAACCACAGAGTAAAGGTGTAGGCGCTTACTTGTCATCGCATCTAAAGAAATAGACATGGTGTGACATAAATAAAATGTCATACTGGCAGCCCCCTGTTGGGAGTGATGACACACTACAAGTTAGACAGCACACCTGTGTTATTTTGTTTGAATAATGGACAGACATTGTCCTATCCATACATAATACCAGTCCTATCAACCAGCTTCTGTCCTCAATATCACACAGGCATGCTGCTTCCTGATCTTAGCATGTCTGATATTTCTGTATGTTATACAGTATATCTTATTATACCCAGTGTTATAGTTTATAGAATTGTTTAGTACCATTCTTACCCATTATCCTTTTCTCCAAACCTCAATCAGGTATGCTGGACACATATATGTGAGCATCCTGGTGATGGACCATATTGAAGATTAAGAGCCGTTGCTGTATGCCTGCTTAAACGAGAGGCAAGATGATGAAAAAAGAGTACCAGCTGCATTTTGAAAATGCCCTAACAAAATAGGTTTTGACCTATACAATGAAGAACACTTTCAGCCAGGCATGCCTCGCACAAAGCACACACTGTATACTATGGTTGCTGACACAGACCTATCACATTGTTCATAGTCTTATATAGAGGTCTGAATGATTGAATCGGAATATTTTTTTAGTTTGATGATGCATCATGTCATTTTTTGGCTATGGTACGGGTGTAATGGAGAGCATATCTGTTCCCACAGACCTATATTCCCTAATCCTAACCCTAAGAAATGTGGGAACATAGGGCTGTGGACACACGTGCTGACTATGTGTAAATGTACATCAGCACAATTGGCTTTAGAAAAGGTCATACCTACATTTATTATTACATTATTCGTATACGTATGCTGATACATACAGTATACATGTACATTTAGACATTTCCTTTATTAATCTATAAACAACATGTTGATTAAGTATTCTATCTGGTTTGATAAACCAGCATAAACATAAACATGCATTTTATTTGTGTGGACACATTCAATTCTGAGAAAGCACTTCCTCAAACTTTTCTAAAAAGAAGAGGAGGGGTATTGTGAGTGAAAGGCGTCTGAAAAGGGAAAAAAAAAAAAACATAAAAGGGCCACTCACTAACAGTAGAGAGATCTAGAGCTGGAGCAGAATGAATGGGTTACTTGTGTCCTGGTTCATTCTTACGCAAATACTTTTGGGTAAGTTTGCCTATCATAATTAGCCCATATAAAGTTGTCTTGATAAATATAATATACATTCATATTATGTTTTATTTATAAAGTATTGCTGCTGTAGGTACAGTAGTCCATTTGATATGTATTGTAGCATGTGCGTTTATTTTCAAATTCATGTAATTTTCAGATGTATTAACTGAGTCTGTGGTCACTCAGCCTGAACGAGTGATCATCTCTAAGCTGGGTGAGAATGTCACAGTCAAATGTATCACTCCAAAAGACAACAGTCAGTATTTCTTTTGGTACCAGCAGAGAATGGGACAGATGTTGCAGATCATGTGTATGGCTCGGTGGCTTACTGATCCAGTTTATTACAATGAGTTTATAAACTCGCGATTCTTGATGGAGAGAGAGGAGGGAGAATTTAATCTGAAAATCTTCAACAGCACTTGGTCAGATGAAGCCACATATTACTGTGCAAGCAGAGCTATGTACCGGCACCTGGACTTTGGGCATGGAACTTTTGTTAGAATACAAGGTAATTTGCAATTCATTTAATTTTGCTTCTGCTATGTTGATTTAATATTGCTGCTGCTATTCCATTCCGAAAAAATAGTGTAACGGCCACTATATACTCACACCCGCAGAGAGAATTGACTCATATTATTCTGCTTCAATAGCCGACACACAGCCAAGCTCCAACTCGGTTGCGGTGATCCAATTCCCCACCTCAGACTCCACTAATTCAGTGGAAGCTAAACCTCTTGAGTGTACAGACGTCAGAGAGACCAAAGGAGAGGAGCTCAGTTTGTTCTGGTGGTTCGAACCAGCAACAAGAGGATCCCAACCAGAACTTATCTCTGCCTATAGAAACAGCAGCAACGCTTGTGAGATTAGGTCCACACTGAAGTGTATTCATGAACCATCTACAAGCAACAACAACAGCAATGCTCCTGCAACCTGCCTCTGCGCTATAAAACAATGTGGACAGTTATGGTTTGGGAATAGGACAGCAGTTCAAACTGGTGCGTATTTAACAGTTTCTCAGCATCTGATGTCCATTCTTGTTTTTAATTGTGAATAATTCACAATTTTTTATTGTGAATATTTTTTCAAAATTACTCCAAAACTCAATCTTGATTTATTCACAGAGAGTTCTTTGGATCACATAATTTATGCACTTGGAGGGGCAGTATGCCTCTGTATCTTGCTGGACATATTTCTCATATACATGTATTACAAAAAGAAAACATGTTTGAAATGTCAAGGTATTTTCAATGATTTTTTTTTTAAAACACAATTGGTAATAAAATGTCTATCTGTGAGAGAGTCCAATCAGTTAAATTCTAACAGGCAGCAATGTGTCATATTTCTTTAATAGGACAATCTTCAAAACGTGTCCAGGCAAGCACACACAAGAACAGAGAGACATCGCAGGTAAAATCACATTGTTTGCTGTTCAAGCAGCAAAAGTATCTGACTAAAAATTTACAGGACTATACTTATATCAGTTTCAGATCTGGAGGTTGAATATCAGATCTGGAGGTTGAATAGAAATCCTGTTTATGTCTTTCACAGAGAAATGATAGTTTAAGCTATGCAGCATTGCATTTCGCTGAGAGAGCAACACAGGGAGACAGACAGAGGAGACTGCCTCAGCAGAGTGTGTATTCTGATGTCCGAGGCTCAAAATGCTAAACAAACACTTGGAAGACTATTCACCACCTACATTATTTTTTTTTATCTGTTTTTTTTTATGCATTATACTATTACTATAGGTTATGCTGTTTATTTATGTGAAGAAAAACTTAGCTATAAGCAATATGATATAAATATTAAACATGTGTAATGAGAATTTAATAAACAATTCAAAGATGGATGTGGGATAAAAGGAGGAATTGAATTGGAATATAGCAGTGAGATGCTTGTTGTTAATGTAATTACTTTATTCTACTTTAAGTTATTTTGCTGATAAAATGTTTATTACCCATTCTCGCCATATTTGATCTTCCATAGATTTGTAAAGATATTACTGTACCAAGAAGTAACACTTTCTATGAACTAACCCTGTACTAATCATGAAGTCATCATAAAATAATTATTTATACATTCTATTGCCTGTGCTTGTACCATTGTAATGTTATCTTATAAGCCATTATGACTTGAATTGTCACAAAGTATTAAAGCACAATTTGTTAATTGTATTCATTGTTAATTGTATGCATCTTCCAAAACACTCCAACAGTGTTTGGTCATATAGGTATGTAAAAAAAAAAAAAAATGGGGCAGATTTTCAAAACTGTTTACAGCATTACAAAACGGTTTTGTAAACCCTGTATAAAAACACAATTTCGACCACTTTGTTAGACATCTGTAGTCATAAACACTACAGTGGTGTGTTGTAATGTGTCTGATTCTGGGGTGGCATTTGGAGCATGTTTAGATGCTGAAAACACAGTTCAGAAATCTGCTCCATTGGGTTAACTGTCGTGGCTTGTTCTCTGTTCAAGGAAATATGGCTGGACCAAAATGTCTTGCGTCTTCAGTATTGGCTAATCTCAAGTAGCTTGAGCAATAGAGCTCTTGTTGAAATTTGACTGGACTTGCCCTTTAAAAGCATGAGCCATGATCATTAATGAAATGTCATTAATGTCCATTATATGTGTAATGTCATGTTAATGACAGGCTCTTATTACTCTGTGCACCTTCAAATAATGTGTAACATTAGTCACATTTGTTTTCTTTAATTTTCAGCAACTTCTGACGTAACGGAAAAGGGTTGTCAGTAATCTGACAGGAAGTATTACTGCTAATTTGAAACACAGAAGACAGTAACAATATTCAGTTGCTTGCTTTGTGCAGAAGCAGAGGTACCTTTATTAGATATGTGCTATACGTGGATTATTCTTTGGGTCATAATTCTATTGAGGACAGTATGTAAGTAGCCCAGTTGAAATGTCACCATCAGAAAGTTGAACGAGGGACTACTGTTTAACTGTAGAGTAGACCGTATGTCTATGTAATATTGACATTTGACTTTTCTAGGTCCTACAGAAGTTGTAATAAGTCAGTATGACTCAGTGATATCAGTTGAGCTTGGACAGTCTGTAACGATGAAGTGCACCTTTACTCATGACAGTCAGTCCTGCTTGTTCTGGTACAAACAGAAGCTTGGAGAGATGCCAATTGTCATGGCCGTGGCACTATCATTGTTCAATTTCAAAATGGTTTCAGTGCTTCAGATTACATAGGACACATGGCTGAAGGTGTCTTTAATCTCACTATCAAGAATGCTACTGCATCAGATGAGGCATTTTATTTCTGTGCATTTAGTAAAGCCTTTCATGCTGTGTTTGGGAATGGGACCTATGTAGCATTGACAGGTAAGTCAAACTTATAGTAGCCTACTCCCTAGGACCTTGGCCAAAACAAAATTGTCTTTCATTACAGTTGAGACATTGTGAAATCTTAATTGTACATTTGTTTTAAAAAAAAAGGAAGACATTTTTTAAAAAAATGCACCTGCAGGGTAAAGCAGAGAGAGGTTTATATATTATATTAGACTACATATAAAGTGAATAGTATGAATAGCTTGAGTAAAACCTTACAAATACCTGCAGATCACAAGAATCACAAACGGAACTTAACAGCAGGGATGAAAACTTCAGTACTAAACACAATTCAGAAAGAGTCTCTGGAGTGTGCAGTCCTGACTGAGACCAGAACCAAAGAGCTGAGTGTGTTTTGGTTCAGACCCGCTTCAGATGGTTCCCGTCCTGTAAGGATTTACATGCAGAATAACTGCAGCAGTGAGTCTGAGTCTGGTTCTCACACTCAGAGCTGCATCTACAGACTTCCTGTGGGCCACACCTCTCACTCTAGAACATTCTACTGTGCTGTGGCCTTATATGGTCAATTACTGTTTGGGAACGGAGTAACATTGGATAATAAACACACAGGTAATGCATGTCTTTAATATTGATATAAGCAACTTGATGGCTCTCGCTAGGACTATGATTTAGATAAAATTGAACTACAGTTGATCTTCATCTGTATGACATACTTAACTCTGGTTTCTCTGAGCTTCCTTTCACATTTTTTATCTATTTGTCATGAACTAACTCTGCCCTTTTAGAAAACATAGGTCCCCTGGTTGTTGGTTTGGTGGTGGCACTGGCTTTTTCTTTGGCAGGAATAGTCTCTCTGCTATATGTGATTGTCAGGCATAACCAAGGCAATGCCAAAGGTATGATATCTCCGATTTCATTCATTTTAGCACATTTAGCATTGCATTATAAGTTATGGATTCTTAAGGAATTGTTTTGTGATGAGATTTACAACTAATTGTCTTTACATCTCTCTCTCTCTCCACAGACCAGTCAACAGCAGGCCTCTCTCTGGCCCCAAAGTCTCTGATGGCTGAAAAGCACATGCAGGTAAGACAACATGGTGCATTTTCAAAGTGGAAGAAAAGTTGAACTACTATACCATTTAATCTAATTGAATTTAAACATTAATTATTCCTAATTAATGATCATTTAGGATGAATTGATTTATACAATGGTGGTTTACAACATCAAGACCCTGAAATCCCAATGACAATGAGGAGGAAGATGGAGCCTTGTCATCGAGAGTGTGATGGCTTTCACATCGAATCTAAGGACATGACACTTCATTGGAGGAAGGGACATTGTAGTCTGATGTGCTTTTGAGGGAAATTAATGACAGTATTTCAAAGTTTTTGACATCCACTCTATACATCTCATGTCAATGTCAGCCATTCAATTGCTTTTTATGTTTTCAATGATGTTATCTTGGTTGTTTTGTAACTTTTAATTCTGATGTTGTTCTTAGACTTTCTTTTACATGTTTATCTCTACTTTAATATGATTCTGCCATACTGTAACTGGTTTGTCATTAAAATTCCTATTATCCATACTCCCTTTGCTGTAACGGAATATGTCCACTACCACTACTGAGTAAAGTTAGCCAAGAAATATAGGTGCAACTTAGCAGTAGCTAAGTTGCAAAACAACTCCTGATTCAACCTCTTGGATTGAACCTGGAGTTAAGCAACATGTCGAGTGGGAGTAAGGTTGGTAGTGAATACCACCACGGCTGTGGTTCAGCTTTAGGCCCAAAGCCGAAGGCTGAGTATTGTAGGTAACAACAGACATGGCCATAACTTGTCAACCTTACAACTTGATTGCCCTGCCTCCCCCTGCCTTTGTGGTAAGGTTATTTGGCAGGAAGTACTGAGGTTAACTTCAAATGAGCACAGCAAAATTATTCAGTATGCTTCGCAAAGAAGAAGAGGTGCTACAGTTTTTGTACAACCTGTGGTCATTTCCTTTCCCCGTCTCTGTTTCCACTCACTCCTCATATTACTTCACTCTCCTACCTGAATAAAGAAATATATTTTCCAGAGAACTGTGATATTATGTATCCATAATTTGGCTGGCTTTGTGATATATTTTCACAAAGTGAACATGGCAGGTCAGTAGCACATAAGAGAATAATTACATTGCGAGTGAAAAGTAGGAGAAGCAAGATTTGAAAAAAAATAATATAATTAACCACTGTAAAGAGAAATGTTCTTCTTCAAAGCATTTAAATATATTAATAAGAGTTAGTTATTGTGTGTTGTAGCCGTATTACTTTAGTATTTAGTAGCAGTATTACACTACCTGTGATGCAATGGAAAACATGTATGCAGAGTAACAGTGCATTAGATGAGATGAGCTGTTCACATTAGCACAGAGTCAGTGGCTTGCATCGCACAGAAGAAAAAGTAGCAGCTATATCTGACATGTCTTCTAAAACAATAATTTTGCTGTGCACCATATTTTGGACAATATGTAAGTATCAACAATATCTGAGGTCAATTCACATGCATTTCTTTTACATTATGCAAGGTGATTTAAATATTGTTTGGATCTGAAAATGTGTGGATCTATTGTATACAGTATGTAATGCATTACAGTAATAAAGAAGAATCTACAGATTATTGATTTCTACAATTACAGCTATGCAAGTCCACTTTCCTGTGGATTGAGTACAGCTTTTTTCTCTCCTTCACTGTCTTCCTACATATGACAAAATTCAATGTAATATATATTGTGAAATATTTTTCATCATTAAAAAGTTATTGAAGTCTGTTACTCTGTGAAACTTCAGTCCTAGCATATTTTACAGAGGTGTATAAAATTGTATTTGACTTTTCTAGGTGCCACAGGAGTACAGTAATTTCCCGCATATAAGCCGCATTGTGTATAAGCCGCAGGACAGTGTTTTATGCAAGTTAAATTGCATAATTGCATATTAACATCATATTAACTGCCCCCCTGTTTTAACCTCATAGCGGAAGAAATTTTGCAAAATCAATGTATAAGCCGCGGCTAATAGTCGGGAAATTACGGTAAGAGTCCATCAGCCTGCCTTGTTGATTGAAGCTCAGCTTGGCGAGTCTGTGACTCTAAACTGCACATTTAAGCATGACAGTCAGCAGTACATGTTCTGGTATAAGCAGAGGCCAGGAGAACAGCCAGTAGTAATGGTCATGGCACAGGCTTTATCAGACACTGAATTTAAGAGTGGCTTTGATAAATCAGATTACACAATAGAGAAAGATAAAGGAGTCTTCCATCTCACTATCAAGAGGACTACTGCGTCAGATGAAGCATCTTATTTTTGTGGATTATCTAAATTCCTCCATACTATATTTGGGAATGGAACCTATGTGGCATTGACAGGTAAGTGTTTGTAATTTTTGCTTCTGCTTTTAGTTACTGTACGTACGATAGTATATTTTTGTTAGGATTTTCACTTCTGTGCTCTTTAATTTTACATGTGATTGGCTCACAAAGGAAAATCAGCAAAATGAAGAGATTGCAATATACTTTACTCGTATTACTGTTAAGTGACTTGCAAACAACTTCAGATCACAGGAAAAACAAACTGGACTTAAGAGCCGAGATCAAAACTGCAGAATCAGATCATTCTGTTCACTCCCGTGACCCAGAACTTACATGCACAGTGCTGACTGAGAGCAGAACCAAAGATCTCAGGAAGTTCTGGTTCAGACCCACTTCAGATGGTTCCCGTCCTGTAAGGATTTACATACAGAATAACTGCAGCAGTGAGTCTGAGTCTGGTTCTCACACTCAGAGCTGCATCTACAGACTTCCTGTGGGCCACACCTCTGACTCTAGAACATTCTACTGTGCTGTGGCCTTATATGGTCAATTGCTGTTTGGGAACAGAGAAACGCTGGATGTAAAACAGACAGGTACTGCATGTTCTTAATGTCAATCAATGTAAGCAATGCATGCAAAGTATTGACATTGTTCTCTCTGATCTATCATTTGAAGAGGACCTATGCAACTATTTTAGCTTAATTTACCTTTATTTAGCAGGTTAAAGCAATATACCGGAGTAAGTTTAAGCATAGCCCTGCAGCACGAGCCTTCTAACAGCAATATATTTCGCATGAAATGAAAGATTTTCGAACAGCACAGACCTAACGTGAACGTGAAACACTTTACATTTAGTCAATGTAACCTCATATCTTACTTTCGGTTTCCAACAGTCAGGTCCCATTGATTCAGTGTAAAGTGCCTGTTCGCTTCTACGTTCACGTTCGGTCTGTGCTGTACCAAATTATTTTGTTCCACTCGCTAACTAGCGCATTTAGCAAGCTCTTTCAACAGGGCTCTATTAGTAAAAATTCAAGCACAACACGAGAAAGTGAACGTACATAACTGCTGGTCATTGGGTCTTTTCCCCAAATGCATATGCTAGCTTAATGGGCCATTGCATTGCAAACAACAAAGTTGTTAACTGGTTAGCAATACTTTTCAGAAGCTTTTGGGAAAAGGACGCCTGCATGAAGGAGCTCTGTGGTGAAAAATGTGAGCATGAACCTAGTGCGAAATGAAAGTAAAGGCCGGTCTTGCATAGTTCCTCTTTAAATACAACTGATTTACATTTCATTTGTGTCATTGTAGGTAGAATGTATCGTCTGAATCAGCTCTCACATTATTGGGCATATCATTAATGAACTCTGCTCATCTTAGAACTCATGGATCCTCTAGTTGTTGGTTTGGTGGTGGCACTGGCTTTTTCTGTGGCAGGAATAACCTCTCTAGTCTTTGTGACTGTATGTAACCAATACAATTCCAAAGGTAAGATATTTCCAATTTTAGGAGTTTAAGCAAACATTAGGCCTAATTTGTTTTTGATCTGAAAAAGCCCTAAAAGTCAACAATTACGTATTAAGGCCCATTCATACTCAACGTGTGTCCTTACGTCTGATTTCCGTCTCTTCATACCGCCGTACAGTTTTTATGTTTGCAAGTGCTAAACCCCGTCCCCACCCCATTATTCCTAATGAATTTCACCCGTTTCGTCCGTAAGCGTAAGCTCCCCATTTTCGTGTCAAACTCCGGACGAAATTGACGTAAAGTACGTGTGAAACACTCCACACGTATCCGTATCCGTCTTTTACGTGAGGTATGAATGGGGCTTTAAGTGACTAATAGCCAGTAATATTGGTTTGATTCTGGCTGCTGTTAAGAGGAGTTCCTACCCTCCATCCTTGTTCAAGACCCTGACCCTGTCCTACTTGATGGAATTATAATTATATTTTAATATTATGTAAAATTAAGTATTGTGTCTTTTATTGTGTCTTTTCTCAAGGCATGTGATTGGGGAATCCTCCATGAGCCAAAGTGCAGTACATGAAGCGCATTGGTACCATCATCCAGGAAAGGAGATGGCTCTTGTCAACGAGCAGTCTGCTCTGTGGCTCTCCAGATGTTACCATCTTAGATTACCTAATTGTGGAGGTCAGATGTCCATGGTCAGCTAGAACACAGACTGTCCTGCAGTTCTTGGAACTGGATAGAGCAGGTACACTTTAACTAAAGCAGAACCACAACTACTGGCAATCTGACCAGAGCTAATAGTTGCGATTTAATTGTATGAACTCCCCTTGATCTTTTTGCTCTGTCAGTGCCCAAAGACCCAACATGGGCTGTAAATATTGACACTGCATTGAGGTGCCTTTTAACAATGGTCTACTAGTCCACCAATGCAGCTCTTTAGTTCTTAATGTTCACCTTACAATCAAATTTACCAGTGCAATATTCTTCTCATTGTCTACTAAGAGCCAAAATGTCATAGTAATGTTTGTCCACAGGGGGTGCTATACACGAAAACACTAATCAGAGAGTTGGGTCTTCATGCCAAACAAGATCTGTAAACGGACAGCATCACAACTGAAAAAGGCCGCTAAATAAGGTATGAAGATTTATCATTTTTGTAGAAGGTATCTTGCACAATTCTTTCCCCATCAAAAAATGTTTCTCTTAAGCTTTACCGAAGGAAGAATGATGTTTCATATCAATTAAGGCAGTCTGCGACTGCTCATACTGTACATTAAATAGTGCAATGACAATGAATAAAATCAATATTCAGAGTAAGTGTTTATAATGACAAAATATGCATAAAAATTATTGCTTCTACTTGAAGGATAAAAATTAGATCATTATGAAGTTCAGCCTTCAAGTTCAAGACTGTAACAAGCTGTATGCTGCTTTTTTTTACGCCACGGAAACAAAAGCTTGGTCAGGCTATGGAACATTGAGCAGGAAGTAAAATAGTGATCACTTCAACTGTACACATCAACACAGCTCAGTAGCCTGTGTCTCACTGTAGAAGAGACATGTGGTATAAGGAGATAATACTCTTGGTTACCATTCTGTTAATGGGGACAGTACGTAAGTATCTGTATTCACTTCAAATGCTATTTAAAAGGTAATTAAAACATGGCTTTAATTTCAGAAACTTTCCCCTGTGATTTCTGGATTCAACAACTTTATTTCACATTAAATCAGGATGTTTTTCCGCACCATCTTTGCATATTGATTTTGTATAACTCATGTTTTTATAACACAGTATGTCACAATATTTCCTCTTCTAGATGCTACAGTCGTAACAGTCCATCAGCCTGACTTTTTGATAACAGCTCAGCTTGGCGAGTCTGTGACTCTAAACTGCACATTTAAGCATGACAGTCAGCAGTACATGTTCTGGTATAAGCAGAGGCCAGGAGAACAGCCGGTAGTAATGGTCATGGCACAGTCTTTATCAGGTATTGAATTTAAGAGCGGCTTTGATGAATCAGATTACACAATAGAGAAGGGAAGTGGTTTCTTCCATCTCACCATCAAGAGGATCACTGCATCAGATGAAGCATCTTATTTTTGTGGATTAACTAAATTCTTTCATGCTGTATTTGGGAATGGAACGTATGTGGCATTGACGGGTAAGTGTTTGTAATTTTTGCTTCTGCTTCTAGTTTTGTACGACAGTATATTTTTGTTAGGATTGTCACCTCTGTGCTCTATTAAATTTTACATGTGATTGGTTGACAGAGGAACATCAGCAAACTGAAGAGATTGCAATATTTCTTTAAATCAAATGTATATTACTGTAAGACAAGATGAATGAAAATATATTGACTTGCAAACAACTTCAGATCACAGGAAAAACATACTGGACTTAAAAGCCGAGATCAAAACTGTAAAATCAGATGATTCAATTCATTCCCTTGACCCAGAACTAACATGCACAGTGCTGACTGAGACCAGAACCAAAGATCTCAGCATGTTCTGGCTCAGACCAGCTTCAGATGGTTCCCGTCCTGTGAGGATTTACATACAGAATAACTGCAGCAGTGAGTCTGAGTCTGGTTCTCACACTCAGAGCTGCATCTACAGACTTCCTGTGGGCCACACCTCTGACTCTAGAAGATTCTACTGTGCTGTGGCCTTATATGGGCAATTACAGTTTGGGAACAGAGTAACTCTGGAAGAAAAACAGACAGGTACTGCGTGTTTTTAATGTCACTGTAAGCAATGCATGCAAAACATTGACATTGTTCTCATTGATCAGTGCTGCAACACTTTTTGGGCCGATTGATGACTGTTTCGCCTCACTTTAGCTCCTCTGGGCGGATAAAGAAGAATATGCAACCTGTAGGGGGAGCTCTATTGATATAAATTCAAGCACAACACGAGAAAGTGAACGTACATAACTGCTGGTCATTGGGTCTTTTCCCCAAATGCATATGCTAGCTTAATGGTGCATTGCATTGCAAACAACAAAGTTATTAACTGGTTAGCAATACTTCAGAAGCTTTTGGGAAAAGGACACCTGCATAAAGGAGCTCTCTGGTGAAAAATGTGAGCATAAATCTAGTGCAAAATGAAATTAAAGGCCGGTCTTGTATAGTTCCTCTTTAAATACATCTGACCTACACTTAATTTGTGTCATTATAGGTAGAATATAACTTCTGAATCAGCTCTCACATTATTTGGCCTACATGTTATTAACTAACTCTGCTCATTTTAGAACTTATAGATCCTGTAGTTGTTGGTTTGGTGGTGGCACTGGCTTTTTCTGTGGCAGGAATAACCTCTCTGGTCTTTGTGACTGTATGTAACCAATACAATTCCAAAGGTAAGATATTTCCAATTTTAGGAGGTTAAACAAACATTAGGCCTATGAGTTGTGAAGTCTTAAGGATTTTTTGTGATGAGAATTACAACAGAATGTCTTCATCTCTCTCTCCTCAGACCAGTTTACAGCAGGCCTTGCTCTGGCCCCAAAGACTCTGATGGCTGAATTGCACATGCAGGTATGACAACATGGTGCATATTCAAACTGGAAGAAAAAATGAACTACTACTAATTAATCTAATTGGATTTAAACATTAATTATTCCTAACCAATGATCATTTAGGATGAATTGATTTATACAATGGTGGTTTACAACATCAAGACCCTGAAATCCCAAAGGAAACGAGGAGGGAAACAGAGCCTTGTCTTCGAGAGTGTGAAAACCTAAATGGCTGACACATCACATCTCAGGACATGGTACTTCACTGGAGGAAGGGACATTGTGGTCTGATGTGCTTTTGTGGGAAATAATGCCAGTATTTCAAAGTTTTTGACATCCACTCTCTACATCTGATGCCAATCTCAGCCATCCAAATAGCTTTCTATGTTTTCCATGTTGTTATACATGTATCTTGGTTGTTTCAAATCTTTTAATTTTTATATTGTTCTCAAGACTTCCTTGTACATGTTTTTTCTAATTTTATATGATTCTGCTTTACTGTAACTGAACTTGTTTGTCATTAAAATTCATATTATCCATACTCCCTTTACATTATCTCAGTACAAATGTAACCAAATGTGCTAACTGAGTAATGTTAGCCAAAAATGTAAGTGCGACTTACGGCCGAATCACACCGCACACACCGGTGTTCTGCGTGAAGCGGCTGCCTGAGCTCTGCATTCAAAATCTATAGACACCGCGCAAGTCCCGCTTACCGCGCTGAAAACGCTTGGAAAAATAGAACTTGTTTCTATTTCAAAAAAGCAGCGCGGGAGCTGCGCGGTTCACCGCTCAGAAACCGGACAGGAGCCGCGCAGAACACGCGTGCAGTCTGAATGAGCTAACCTGTTAACATGTATTCTAAATGAAATCGCCCCAAAACCGCGCCCGCGCCGCTTACGCGCCGCTCACGCACAGGTTTGTGTGTGAATCGGCCGTTAGGGGTAGCTAAGATAAGCTAAATTGAAAGACCACTGCTGATTCCACCTCTTGGATTGAGCCTTACCTCACTCATGTCAGATGATGCGCTACGTAACTTTAAGGCACTTCCGCGCAACAATCTGATGTTGAAGCCCTTCAGAGCAATTTCAAGCCCAATATTCTCGAACTGAACCAATTAGGGCTGCTGGCTGCTGTAGAGGGTGTGATGTAGCCAGGGGGTCAGGATTTGGCTGATTAGCTTCGCCAATTAGCATTGCACTTCCTCGTCGCCATTTTCCAGGAATTACATCATATCCGACTCCATTTGACATATGCTGATTGGTTAATGCTACACTTTCAGCTCATGCTAACGAGCTCCCTGTGCACATCAGTGGCGTTTTCAAGATGACACAGCGTTACAAAACGTTATACGTCACCCATAGGGATTAATGGGAACTGTTACGTTACGTTACGAAACGTTACGCCTGTTGAATTCGACCCAGATGTGTGCCGCCCTAATCTCCATTAGTAACATGGGCCCTCATTGGCCTAATGAAATGGAGTCGGAAGTGAGCTCCATGAAACGCCATCTTGACAACTGAAAATTTTGTTCAATTTTGGATGAATTCACTAGCCTAGCATTCCACATTGGAATGAATGGGAGGCGGGACTTGGTATGTTTCTCCAGGTTTATTAATACCTCCATGGACGTAGCGAAGAAGCAACTGTTTTGAATCCAACCAATCCAACGTAACCAGCGTCATCGGTTGGTTTCAATGTGATTGGCTGAAGTGTACGTCAATTAAATTGATGGACAAGCCGTTTGTCCAGTTAGATTCAAGGATTTCTGGCTCCTGAAATAACTTGTCTATCGTTGATCATCAGATGTCCGCGCGTTAGCGCTACATCTGACGTGAGTGAGGTAAGATTGAGCCCTGGAGTTATACAATAAGATGAGTAGGAGTGGGCTTGGAAGTGGATATCATCACGAGAAGGAGTGGGGTTGATAGTGGATATCACCACGCCCTGTGGTTCAGCTTAAGGCACAAAGTCGAAGGCTGTTGTAGGTAACAACAGGCATGGCGATATAAACTAACCAACCCCATGACCAGAAGTGTTATATTGCTTTTATACAACAGTTCCAAGTTTGTTTTCTGTGTTTTTGCGACAACAGAGTGTGTAGTTCCAGAGGGTATCCATCTCCAGCATCCTGGCGATTTGATTGGCCCAATACCATCTGGATTTTCAGAAAATTAATTAGACTGACCCTACTGCAAACAATTTCCTGCCGCTAGGGGCGTCTACATTTCTAGGCTAGATAAAAGGCTACTGGCTTGTCTGCATATGTCAAAGACCAAGCAACTGGTTTGTCTGCAATAGTCACACATCAAGATACATATTTACACAAATAGAAGAAACACCCCACTCTCCTAGAGAGGTAAACACAACTTACTTCAGCAGCCCTTGAAAGGTTCTTTGGTTCCTCCCCAAACAAACCAAGTTCTTAAAATGTCAAAGTGTCTGGGAAAGTCTGGATAAAGTAATCCTGCCTTGGCATGCAAACAACTTAAAGGGCCACATACTTTTTCTGTCCTGGCTGGTGCCATAAATTATGTTGACAAATGGATCAAACCTCCAGAAAGCCCTCAGACTTTATTGGTAGAATAATTAGAACAACAATCCTGAACCTGTTGGAGAGAGTAATGGAGAAAAGGGCGATTGTTTCCTAAATTATTATAACGATGAAAAGGAAAGCATTGGCGGAGTTGAATTTGCTGATGCCAGAGCTCTGTTGGACAAAGATCACTATTTGGAATACCAACTACCCTAGCAGGGGGGTATTCCTGCAAAGTCGCTAATGATATCGGCGCTTATGTGATTAAGCCTCGTTTGAAGTAGCGTCAGCTTCCAATCAAGCCTGAAGTCATTCCATCAAAACAGTTCAGCCGCAACTCATCAGCGTTAACTTCAGCCAGGCTCATCAAATCGTTAGCTATGCGCGTGCACAGGGTACTTAAGAAGCCCAGAAGATGCAATTGTCGAAAACACGATCATGCCGAAAAAGGCAGACAAAAAAGAGCAGATTTGTTCAATTCAGCAGAGCAAAAGCTGCTCGTGGAGCTGTATGAGGAATTTAAAGGCACCATTGCGGTTAAGGGCAATACTGTTGCCATCACCAAAGCAAGGGATATGTCTTGGCAAATGATTGCCGACCGTTTAAATGCGTAAGTTACCATTAACATCACTTTTGACAATATCTTTCATGATCGATAATGAGTAGTGTATAGACTGTGGCATGGTGGGAGCGTGTTCGCCTTGATCGTGGGAGACCCATGTTCGCGGCCCAGATAATGCAGGCCTATCTCCAAATTTCGCTTCATAAATTTTGGTTGTTGATTATAGTCTACTGTTTGTCTTCATTTGGTTTACTAATTCTAAAACATGTAATGTAGGCTACTAATTGGTATGATAAAATGAGTTATGTCCTATTCCTAGGAGCGGTCTTAACGTCAAACGGTCGGCAGTTCAAGTCAAGACAAAATACAAGAACATCATTCAAAGTGGTAAACTATTTCATATAGTAGCCTAACATTAAATTAAAGTTACTGTTTGAAAGTAATGATGTACTTATGTAATGTATAAAATAATTCTAATTTAAATATAGCAACCAAGAAGTATGCCGAGGCGAAGGCTACGGGAGGGGGACAGCCGCCAGAAAACCTCACACCAGCTGAGGAGTTGGCGCTGTCCCTCAACCGGGGTCGGCCGCTGGTTGAGGGCATTGAAGGGGGGACCTCCTCACAGATCCTCCCTTCAAGTGCAAGGGACCCGTATATAAAAGGTATTGTATTCTACTGCTACATTGTGATCCAGGCATTTGTGCCCCCCCCTCCCCCTCCCCTCCCCCTCCCCCTCCCCTCCCCTCCCATTTGTTTGCTATGCTTGCTTTGTAGTTACTGAAGACGGCATTGCACTGCTACACCAGTGGCGTAACGCAAACACTCCGGGCCCCCCTGCAGGAAACCAAATGGTTTCATTTGGATGAATATGTGGAAGATTTTTCATGATAGACAACTGTTATAACTGTTATCATTAGACTCAGGACAATCAGGGTAATAGAGGTTCTCAGTTCCTTATAACTTATCGCATGAAAGAAATATGCTTTTTTCTAGGCCTATAGCATAGCCTAAGTGTAGCCTAAAATGTGAGCTTTGGGTTAACTAATGTTATTTGTCCTTAATGCAGAACTTGCCTTCTGGATGGACAATGGAAAATGTTTACTTCACACTTCACATACAGTAGCACTTAAGGAATTGAACTCCTTCTTCAAAACTTATAGCCTAATTGGTTTGTTTCCCATGGCAAACCCTGTTTTAAATTGGGGTTATTTTAAGGGAACAAAAAAAAATATTTGACTTTACTTTTTTTTTAATTAAAACTCCCGTAGTGTAATGGCTATATTCAGTATATTCAATTGTAATGCTGTGGCTTCACTAATGAAGCCTTGATGTTTAGGCTACATGCATTTACTCTAAACATCTAAGGGGTGCCCAACCTTTGTCAAAAAGATGATGATGCAGACGCATCCCTGGAGCACAAGTTCTGCACACGCCCCCCTGTTTCAAATCTACCGCGATATGGCATTGTTGTGGTACTCATAAAATGTTCTCGTCAGCTCTTTTAAAAATGTGATAAAGCAACTACTCCACCGCCATGCTGCTTGTGTTCCGCGAATAATCAGTACTTTCATTGCTTTTGAAGCTCTCGAAATCTGAACAAGAACTTGACAAAGCTCGCCGCACATCAGACCACCTGAACAGCTGTCTGGTGCGCGCATGGTAAACTTGTTCATAAAGATAAACTATTTGTTGGAAGTCACCGACTAAAACGTGCAAGAAATAGACTAATACGCTTTTCTCCCGTTTATACACTGAATCGCTGTGTAGTTTGCTGTCCACCGTTAAATCCATTTCCCTGTGACCAGCTATTCTGTCCTCTCGCCCTCTTCTCCGAACTCACGCACGCACACACCACGCACTGACAAGCTGAACCAGTGACTGCAGGCATAGGTAACGTCATGTGTTTATCTCGGAGAAGAGGTTCTTTTAAAATACCGATGCATTTGTTATTTTATAGCGTTATCAGCGCCTGTGCGTCACTGAGCGCTACGACTTGCATTAAGAGAACAATAATTTCAAACTTTTGAAATGACAGGTTGGGTGGGGCCCCTTGGACTGATGGGCCCCCCCGCCTCGCAGGGGCTGCGGGGTTTAACCTTGCGCCCCTGTGCTAGACCCACAAGGGCCATCTGATCTAGAGCAGGAGTTGGAGCTGGAGCCGGAGCCATCCAGTAATCCTCACATTCCAGACCAGCCATCAGACTCCACGCCATCTGGCAGTGCTCTACCTGAGAGTAATTTTTGAAAAAGACTTATTTAATTTTTGTCTTACAATTGTCTTACATTTAAGTGTCATCAATGTGTCCTCAGGAAGATGCTGCAGAAAAAGATACTGATGAGGAGGAGACTGTGTCTGCAGATACCCCCAAGGTGTGTGTGTGTGTGTGTGTGTGTGTGTGTGTGTGTGTGTGTGAGAGAGAGAGAGAGAGAATCTTAACTGTTTGTTCTCCCGTCCAGAGAGTGCTGCCTTCAGGGTCCAGCAGGAATGAAGTGAGTTGTTACTTTCATGTTAGTAGCCTACATTCAGACACCATAATGTACAACTATTGACTGTGTTCTCCTTTCTCAGGATGTACGCACACTGTACAAGCGCCACCTCCAGCTGAAAATGGACTATACTAAACTCAAAATGCAAAAGGTCCAACTGGAGATCAAGAAACTTAAAAGAGATGTAAGTTCACAATGAGACGCAACAGATTTGTGTAATATTTCATTTTAGTGAAGGAATCTAATGTTTGTAAATGTGTTTCTTTACAGCTTGAACATTCATAATGATAATAATAAAAAAATAAATCCCCCCCCCAAAAAAATTCTTGTGTGTTGTGAAGGTGAAATGAATTGATCAAATTAGAAATTGGCTCAACTAAAATGGGCATCTCTATACAGATCCCGCACATGCCGTCCATCTGCAGCATTAATGGCTGCCGGGTCGATCTGTTCCCATGGTTCCTCAAGGTCCAGGGGGGCAGCTGTTCTCTCCTTATGGTGGCAATGTTGTGCAAGACTGCACAGGCGATTGTAATATCACAGGCCCTGTCTGGAGCCACCCTGAGGCTTTTCAGGAATTGGAATCTGGACTTAACTTGCCCAAAAGTCATTTCTATTCGAGTCCTTGTTTTGGCATGAGCATTATTGAATGCCATCTCTGCTCAACTCTCCGTACAGGGTGTTGAAAAAATGGTTGAAACATCTGTTTATGCCAACCGATTAGACAAAGTAGATGCCCAGAAAATCCGGGCATCATGGGCCGAGCCAGGCCATTGTGCCTCAATGTTTGAAATGAGGCAACTTTCATCACAGATCATCTGACAAAATTCAGTGTAAAAAAGAGGCAATTATGAGTTGGTTTAGAAACAAAGAATTCAAATTCCCTTGCATGATTCAGTGGTCTTATTTTAACAGTAGCCTCCTTACTAATGCTTACCTCAGAATTTCATTTCCTGTGCAACAGCTCAATGAGAAACAATACTTGTTACAATGTTAATGTTGAAATGGGCTTAATGACATTCCAATTCCTTTTTTGGGGGTCCATGCACTAAATGCTTAGATGGCTTTGATGCATACCTGGATGTTGAGGCTATGAAAGGACTTCAGATTCACATAATCTGCCTCCACAGGTCCAGGTGGGGCCAGGATGCGCACATGAGTGCAGTCTATTGCACCCAGGACATTGGGAAAGCCTAAAAAAGGTAAATGGATTAATACACAGCTTTGTGAATGGTATGGTTGAAAATGACTTAACTGTTGCATACCTGCAATCAAATAAAATGCCTCTTTGATGCTCTGCTCATTTAGGTGGCCAGGAAAAGTTATGAAAATGTTGAGGTACTCCTTGAGAGCAAGGCACACCTGTCGAATTTCCCTGCATACAGTTGCCTTTGCCAGTCGTTCTGCATCTCCAATGGTGTACAGAAATGCCCCAGATGCAAAAAAAACGCAGCGCTACACACAATGACTGCATAGTGGTTAAGGCTTTGGTGCGATGTGTGGCTCTAGAAGAGTACACAGGTACACAATACTGGCCCTGCTGAATCTGTACCTCTCTCGCAGAAAATCATCAGAGAAAGCCAGTGGATCATTTCGATCTCTGAAGACCCTCGCCGCTGGTGGAATAAAGGCTCGCCGAACAATTTGGGCCCCCTCATTGACTGGATCTTCAAGAAATGGACACTCCATGGTTCTATGTTGACCTTGACCTTACAGGCTACAGTTTTAGCTTATATAGACTATCCTATGGACCTTTTTTTTTTTTTTTTTGTCAATTTCATTCTAATTGATTCTGGCCTTGATTTAATTATGTGATTATTGTTTCCAGTCCATTGATGAAAATTGGTTAATATGATTTCATTACAGATGGATGTGTGAAGTTAATTTGTAGAATCAGTGGTCAATGTCATTGTGGGGCGTGCCTGTTGGAACAGTTCAGTAGGCTAAATAGTCATAGTGAAGTCATAGTCAAGTTTATTTATAGAACACATTTTAGAACAACCAAAGTTTGACCAAAGTGCTCAAAAAAGTAGTAGTAGTAGTAATAATAATAATAGTAACAGAAGACTAAAATGAATAAAAACACATACTACAAAATAAAATACAATAGAGAGAGGAAAGAAAAATAAAATAACATGTACAAATAGCCTATAGAATTACATTTCACATTTCATATAAAAGCCATGCAAGTAGAAAGCCAAGATTTCTTGCATTAGATTTTGTACAAGTGGCAAAAGACCCTAGTTCACTAATTGCACTATTTGCAGCTTCTTGTGAACCAAAAATGTTTAAATGTTTAGCCACCTTTATGGCGATGTGACAATGCTATATTTTCTGAACCAATTAAACAAATACAATGTGGTGGCCTACTCAGTTATACGCTGACAAGAGAAACAAAGAAATGAAGTTACAAGCTACTTGAACTGACAGTTTGGTGGGCTGGCAAGGCTACTCTAAATGGACAATTACCCCATCAGTGGGCAATACAATGCCTGTAGGCTACAGTAGTGTGTGCATAATACCCCTATGGTGTTCTGCAATACTACCACCTTGTTAATATGTTTTCCTCCCTATAGTGTACCTGTCATACAGCCAGAGAACTAGCTGTATTCAAACATCCCAAAATTCTATGATTCTCCTATGACTGTTCAGTAGCCTTCTTTTCTCAAAAGAAAAAACTAACTGCAGAGGGAGAAGTGATCCCGGGTCACCAGAGTGTAGAGCGCGTCACTTAACCACTATGCTATGTAGACCACTCCTAATACAAATGGCTCCAACATGGTATTTGAAGATCATATCAAAAACAATATTTAAAAAAAATATATAGATTCAATCATCAGGAATCCACCTAAAATGACAAAGAATATGATGTGAAACTTTCACAAACATTCACAACTCCTTTTTCTGACAAAACGGATAACCAAACAAAAAGTGTGAGGAACTATTTGTTTGACACTCTTTTTACTACAGGGACATGTTGTTTGGAACACCGCTTTATTAAGCCTTGCAGTTAACCTGCCACGGAGCTGGTTAGTTTGGGAGCATATGTTACCCCAGCAACTCAGCTGCGATTACTGTTAGCGAGAGTAATGGAACTGAACTCACACTAAAACTAGCGCCGCTTGCCGAAATTAGCGCGGCTTAGCGAATAGCTCCGTTGATTGAATACCCCCCAGGTTAACCTCTTGTACAAGCATGTGTCAAGGTCCACATTTGTGTAATGCTGTAGCTCGAGGAACAATGATTCTAGATGAAAAAAATGTATCTGAAGTAATCAAGGGGCTCTTCAAGCTCCAACTCAGAAGATGGTGGATTCACTTCTGTAAGCGGTAGAAAGAATATTGAGAATAACAGTGAGCTAGATACACACTAATAAGGTATATTTGTCATGCCTTTCAGTTAAGAGATAATTGAACAATATCTTTTCAGTAACTATTTATCCCCTTTCGCAAACGCCTTTTGTTTGGATGTTCTCAGTCAGGCCCGATTCATACACAAACTGCACGTTCGCGATCCAGGAGCTGTGCTGTCCTTTTGCGGTGCCTGTGGGTAGGGATGCACCGATACCGATACCAGTATCGGGTATCGGGCCGATACTTCGTTAAAATACTCGTACTCGTATTCGTACATGAACTGCCGATACCACGCACCGATACCACTCAACAATGAATAGACTGTTTTCACCGCATCAAAAATGAACACAGTCGGTGTGTGGAATTGTCCTAAACGACTTCGGCCTCTAGGGGGAGACTAACGACCTGAAAATTTGGCTTCGGTGATCTGTTAGCGACTCTCTGGCTAGTAGCAAGTGAGAAACTGAAAGCATTATACGATGGAGCACATTCTCCAGACTAATCAGCAATGTCAGCAATTTGGGAATGCTTTAAGATAAATGATGATGATAGGAGTTAGGCACATTGTAAAATCTGTACTGCTACGGGCTGGTGATTAAATAAGGTGGCTATTATTACAATCAACAGCTTCGTTGCATGTCATTGCAGGCTACTGAGATGCCGTGATCAGCAGTGGTTAGCCAAACATAAACTTTCCTTGCGAATTAAAAACGACATCTCGACGTCTCCCAAGCACAAATGAGCCAAACCCAATCGGGTCATATTAATAAACCAATTGTATATTACACAAGAAAGTCACACTGCAGTTTTCTATGTGTGCGTAAATGTTACGGTGCCGTTCTGAGCACATGCAGCTCCTAGTTACGATCAAAGCTTGGCAGGTTGCGCCATTACTCTTTCAGCCAGAGGGTGGACTGTACCATGTTCTTACAGCAGACACTTTTACCACATGTGAATATTGCAATTGGTAGTCTATTTTTGTTTTAACACCCACATACAATTATTTAGGCTACATTTCATAATTTTAAAAAAAAGAAAGAAAGAAAAAAAAACTTGCTGTAAATATTTTGGGCTGCTTAATAAAATTCAATGATTTCAGCCATGATGACATACAATCTGTTTTCCTTGACTACATTCTGTCAACTAGGCCTTCTGTATGCTCCATGCTATAATTTGATGAAAGTTTTTTTGTTACAGATTTTTGAGATTGTTTTCAGATTTAAACAAATTAATACATTTATAAATGTATATAACTTCCACTCAATTTACAATTCTACAAGGTGCATAATATCTACACACATTTGCACATTAGGCCCAAATTTTGCTTCACACTTTCATGGAAACCCAATCTCAGAAATATTGGTATCGGTACTCGGTATCGGCAAGTACACATACAAAAGTATCGGTATCGTATCGGTTTTTAAAAAGTGGTATTGGTGCATCCCTACCTGTGGGCTTGTGCATTCACACCAGAAATTGTCTCTACGGTGTTCTGCGCGAATCGGCTGTCCAAGTTCTACATTTAAAATCTATGGACACTGTGCAAGCCCTGCTTACCACACTGAAAAGCTTTGAAAAATAGAAGTCTTTTCTATTTCAAAAGAGCAGCGTAGGAGCTGCGTGGTTCACCGCTCAGAAACCGGACAGTAGCCACACAGAAAACGCATGCTTTGTGCATGACCTAATCTGTTAACATGCATGCTAAATGAAAACGGACCAAAACCGTGGCCGAGCCGCTCACGTTTTTGATCTGAAAAAGCCCTAAAAGTCAACAATTACAGATTAAGGCCCACTCATACTCAACGTGTGTCCTTACGTCTGATTTCTGTCTCTTCATACCTCCATACGGTTTTTATGTTTGCAAGTGCTAAACCCCGCCTGCTCTGTGGCTCTCCAGATGTTACCACCTTCTCAAAGAATCTTATCTTAACTGAGTACTCCTAAACTGCACTAAAAGAGTTATTTTTTAAAAGTAATTCACAATGCCTCTGAGACCTACTTTTAGCTAGGATAAAAGGCAACTCCTAGGCTAAAATAAAAGTTGTGTTGCTATGGTTGACGTCAGCTCTCATGCACGAGCCTGCTTGCATTTACATCGGCGATTGGTTGATGAGTGACAGGTGGGCGTAATCTGCGTGATGTGCTCTGGCTGTGCTCCACTGTTCTCCTGTGTAACAACTGCAGCGCTATCACAAGCCATAAATGAAACGGTAACGATATTCGCGGTGGAATAATAAAGTATCTTTGCAGCGTTTTTGCTGCATTTTGAGAGCACATTTAGAAAGAGAGGAAGTACACAAATTAAACTTGACTGTGAAAAAGTGCATATATATTTCAACACGGGTTTTGGTGGCGTGTTTGCATTCCTTGTAAACTGCATAATCATTCCTTTATGATGGATGCGGTAACGCTTTAATTTACAGCCCGTGAAGTACTGGGTAAGTATTAGTAAGTATTAGGTAAGAATGGTGTAACAAAAAAGTATCAAGGGATAAATTACTGAGTACTTACAGCGTAGGTTTGCTGGAATAACAAACGTTCACGCTTTACAGCCCGTGAAGTACTGGGTAAGTACAGGTAAGAACAACGTAACAAAATAGAACTTTATGTGTAATAATATTGCCATAATTTCAAAATGGGTATTGCCTAGATGCGTAGTATAGCCTACAGGAAATGCATGCGTGGATTCACTTCATTTTACAGCCCCCACATCCAATATTAGGGTGTAGTTACAAGTAGTTTTGGGGTATTTAGGTAATTCCACTGTAGGCTACTTGTTCTTTACTTTTCAATAGGGTAGCCTACCTACAGTAAGTGGTGTACAGTAGCATGTATAGTCAGAGGCAACAGTTTGACAAAGATGCGTTTTATTTACAACATGGAAAATGAAACTAATAAATCCCTCGCAATCACTTGCGCTGATTATTCTACTCCAAATGGAACAAGACTATTTCTCTAAACTTGCGGGAGATTTTACCCTTCATCATTCGCGGTTGTCTGTGAGCCTCTAAATAAATAAGGTAGACTTTATTTCATTAGTTTAACGCTGAACAAAAAACTTAGTGATCAAACAACATAGTTGCTGCCGAAGCGAGATAATCTATATCTGTCTGCAATACCGCTCTCGGCCCTCACGCACCTTCTGCATAGATAGGATGCGCACACTGATGCTACACCACTTAGGTAGGCTATACCCTATTGAAAAGTAAAGAACAAGTAGTGGAATTACCTAAATACCCCAAAACTACTTGTAACTACACCCTAATATTGGATGTGGGGGCTGTAAAATGAAGTGAATCCACACATGCCTCCTGTAGGCTATACTATGCATCTAGGCTACCCCTTATTTTGTAATTATGGCAATATTACACATAAAGTTCTATTTTGTTACGTTGTTCCTACCTGTAGCCAGTACTTCACGGGCTGTAAAATAAAGCGTGAACGTGTGTTATTCCAGCAAATTTACACTGTAAGTACTCAGTAATTTATCCCTTGATACTTTTTTGTACACCATTCTTACCTAATACTTACTAATACTTACCCAGTACTTCACGGGCTGTAAATTAAAGTGTTACCATGGATGCTCAAATAAATCATTCCTCACATGCGTTTCCAAAGATCTTTTGAAACTCACGTGAAGTATCATCTATTTCAGCATCCATCATTAATGAATGAATATGCAGCTTACAAGGAATGCAAACACGCCACCAAAACGCATGTTAAAATACATGCAATTTTTTTACGGTCAAGTTTAATTTGTGTACTTCTACTCTTTCTACATGTGCTCTCAAACATGCAGTAAAACACGGTGCAACATTACTTTATCATTTAACCTCATTAGCCAATCACCGTTGGAAATGCAAGCAAGCTTGTGCATGAGAGTTGACGTCAGCCATAGCAACACAGATTTTATTTTATCCTAAGAGTTGCCTTTTATCCCAGCTAAAAGTAGGTCTCAGAGGCATTGTGAATTACTTTTAAGAAAAAACTCCTACATAAAATCTTTTAGTGTGGTTTAGGAGTACTCCTAAAGTTAAGATAAGATTCTTTGAGAATACGGCCCCAGAGCTAATAGTTGCGATTTAATTGTATGAACTCCCCTTGATCTTTTTGCTCTGTCAGTGCCCAAAGACCCAACATGGGCTGTAAATATTGGTAATAATGGTCTACTAGTCCACCAATGCAGCTCTTTAGTTCTTAATGTTCACCTTACAATCAAATTTACCAGTGCAATATTTTTTTCATTGTCTACTAAGAGCCAAAATGACATAGTAATGTTTGTCCACAGGGGGTGCTATACACGAAAACACTAATCAGAGAGTTGGGTCTTCATGCCAAAAAAGATCTGTAAATGGACAGCATCACAACTGAAAAAGGCCGTTAAATATGGTATGAAGATTTATCATTTTTGTAGAAGGTATCTTGCACAATTCTTTTCCCATCAAAAATGTTTCTCTTAAGCTTTACCGAAGGAAGAATGATGGTTCATATCAATTAAGGCAGTCTGCGACTGCTCATACTGTACATTAAATAGTGCAATGACAATGAATAAAATCAATATTCAGAGTAAGTGTTTATAATGACAAAATATGCATAAAAAATGATTGCTTCTACTTGAAGGATAAAAATTAGATCATTATGAAGTTCAGCCTTCAAGTTCAAGACTGTAACAAGCTGTATGCTGCTTTTTTTACGCCACGGAAACAAAAGCTTGGTCAGGCTATGGAACATTGAGCAGGAAGTAAAATAGTGATCACTTCAACTGTACACATCAACACAGCTCAGTAGCCTGTGTCTCACTGTAGAAGAGACATGTGGTATAAGGAGATAATACTCTTGGTTACCATTCTGTTAATGAGGACAGTACGTAAGTATCTGTATTCACTTCAAATGCTATTTAAAAGGTAATTAAAACATGGCTTTAATTTCAGAAACTTTCCCCTGTGATTTCTGGATTCAACAACTTTATTTCACATTAAATCAGGATGTTTTTCCGCACCATCTTTGCATATTGATTTTGTATAACTCATGTTTTTATAACACAATATTTCCTCTTCTAGATGCTACAGTCGTAACAGTCCATCAGCCTGACTTTTTGATAACAGCTCAGCTTGGCGAGTCTGTGACTCTAAACTGCACATTTAAGCATGACAGTCAGCAGTACATGTTCTGGTATAAGCAGAGGCCAGGAGAACAGCCAGTAGTAATGGTCATGGCACAGTCTTTATCAGGTATTGAATTTAAGAGCGGCTTTGATGAATCAGATTACACAATAGAGAAGGGAAGTGGTTTCTTCCATCTCACCATCAAGAGGACTACTGCGTCAGATGAAGCATCTTATTTTTGTGGATTAACTAAATTCTTTCATGCTGTATTTGGGAATGGAACTTATGTGGCATTAAGAGGTAAGTGTTAGTAATTTTGGCTTTTGCTTCTAGTTATGTATGACAGTATATTTTGGTTAGGATTTTCTCCTCTGTGCTCTAACTTTTATATGTGGTTGGTTCTTGACAAGGGAACATCAGCAAACTGAAGAGACTGCAATATTAATTTAATTGTATATTACTGTAAGACAAGATGAATGAAAATATATTGACTTGCAAACAACTTCAGATCACAGGAAAAACAAACTGGACTTAAAAGCTGAGATCAAAACTGCAGAATCAGATGATTCAGTTCATTCCCGTGACCCAGAACTTACATGCACAGTGCTGACTGAGACCAAGACCAAAGATCTCAGGATGTTCTGGTTCAGACCCGCTTCAGATGGTTCCCGTCCTGTAAGGATTTACATACAGAATAACTGCAGCAGTGAGTCTGAGTCTGGTTCTCACACTCAGAGCTGCATCTACAGGCTTCCTGTGCCCACCTCTGACTCTAGAACATTCTACTGTGCTGTGGCCTTATATGGTCAATTGCAGTTTGGGAACAGAGTAAAATTGGAAGAAAAACAGACCGGTAAGGCTTCAACATCATTGGACACTTTAATTACTACAATTAAATCCCATGAATTGCATTGTCCTTATTGATGATAATGTGAACAGTTTGGCGGGAATATTCATTTTGTAAAGACCTGGACAAATGATTGCTAAAACCTATATTCAATATGTTAATCTCTCCATTTTAGAATCATTGGACTCTGTATTTGTTGGTTTGGTGGCTGCACTGGTCCTGTGTATCGTAGTAATAATCTTCCTGGCATATAGAACATGTGCAGACTGCAGAAGTAAGAAGTTTCTGAGATTCTGTAATAAAATAAGGTGCATTGCAAGAAAGAAAAACTTTATGTGTGTGAGTAGGCTACTGCTATCATTAACAAATTTGCACTTATTCTTCTTTTACCAGCACACCCCACTTCAAGCCATACACCTTCCAGAGCTCATGCAGTCGGTCAGGTAAAGAAAAAAACAAAACAAAACATTATTAACTCACATAACATATTAAAAGAAAAGTTTGGTATTTTAGCACTTTGTCTGTCTAGGATGAAATAGAGTGATCGACACAAATTTTGACAAAAGGTCCCCTCCCCTCTCTATTTGGCTCATTTGGAATCCCCTATCTGCTTAAGAATGGCTTGCTATTTGATAATATCCTTAAAACAACTTTAAACCTTTAATTTAAAACTTGTGCAGCTCATGGAGTACTTAGTGGTGTCCATTAATCTTCCGAATTACTTATTGTAGTTTCTACAGTTTTACGGTTTAATATTGTTTATGCTGATTGCGTTAAAGGACACCATTGTTTTGTATTCTGTTGTACGACATCCCTCAACTCCTCTCTCACTCACAAAGCAATAGCCTAATGAACTGATAGAACAAGTAATTTATTTGGTAAAATGAGTTTAACATGCCCTTTCTCACTCGTGTTCCTCAGGGCCGTGAAACAGATGGGCTCAACTACGCAGCCCTACAATTCAGGGAGGGGGAAAGCAACCGTGGCCGAAAGAAGAAACAAACATCACAGGAGGGCACATACTCTGATATTAGATCCTTTAGATCATGAATTCTTGATAATAATGTAATAATAATTA
This sequence comes from Sardinella longiceps, assembly GCA_027497455.2. Lineage (NCBI taxonomy): Eukaryota > Metazoa > Chordata > Actinopteri > Clupeiformes > Clupeidae > Sardinella > Sardinella longiceps. The sequence goes on along the minus strand of JAODXP020000010.1, from coordinate 5,291,149 downwards.
TCTTTCTTGATGTAAAATATGAACACATTAAAAATCATGAATGGCTTTGGCGAAAGTGAAGGTGAAGTGAAGTTGTAAGGTCTGAGTAATGCCCGTCTCACTTTAGTGCTACAGTATACGTAGGCTAGTAAAATTATGTCAAGTCATACAGATATATTAATAAACTGGCACTTTGAATTTAATGCACATTAGAAGGCTCTATCCTACTCCCAACAAAATGTTTTCTTTGAGTGAGAGTAACCTTTCTTTGATTCTTACTTCTACCACAAAGAATAAAAAACACATCTGACAAAATGGGCATGGAAACTGTGGTGTGCCATGCAAGATCAAAATGCTATGAAGAGAAATTAAGGTCACACAACATGCAGAGCGGTTTCATTTCCATTGATCAGCATAAAAAATGCACAACAAGAGAGAATTCTTTGAAACTCCCCCTCTTGGGGAAGTTTTATGTTGACATCTGGCTGCCATCTGTTTATGGTCACTTCATATTCTGTATTTCTCTACAGGATAACAGATTTTTTATTAGATATTTTTTTATTGATTAAAGAATAGGCCTACAATACATCTGAAATGGATTCTTTATCTGGAAACTGTCTAATGGTATATACATTCTGCCTGTACCAGACGTGACTGGCCAAGGACCACTTAACCTGCGTGGGTACATCACATTTGTGGTAAAACAGTGTTGTCTAAACACATACCAATACAACAACCATGCAACTGCACTTAATCATAATGATCACGCAATGCAATTTTCCCAGCTGGGGAAATAACAACAGATAGGTTGTCATCGATGGTCCACAATCACTGGGCCTAGTTGGGCTTTGTTTGGTTGATAAAGTAAATACAAACAGGGCAGTGCAAAATGATGCAAACTGATGATACAAACTGGTTTGCTTACTCGCTAAAGAGATACTGCCATTCAATCTGTGTGACAAACATTCTACAGCTGTACAATAAAATAAAGGATGACATATTTAAGGAGATTAAAGACATTTTATTTTACTCTGCACCTACGGATATGTCAAGTTCAAACATGACATTTTACATGATCTTGACCTTTCACTATAACTGATAACTGGACCTTGCATTCCAAGTGTTTATAGACCAGATATGTCAAAGAAAACCATATGGATGACATCCTCGGAGAGAACCGGACTGGGGACTGGATGAGCACTAACTAGTCTGCATTACTACCAACAATGGTGTTGACAGTGTTGCTGCATAAGGAATCTTGATCATTATTGGCACCAGTGCTTTGGTCACAACCTCCATCTTGCTGTGTGAAAAGTCAAAATCATACAATACTTATACTAGGGCTGGGTATTGATTCAAATTTCCTGAAATCGATTCAATTTCGATTCACAGGGTCACGATCCGATTCAATTCTTGATTAAATTTGATTCAATATCGATTCTAGATCCATTTTAGTTTCTAAACCAGGAAATTAAATGGGTGGAGCACTATTCCATAACCAGCATTTTAGCTGTTAGCATGGCCTACCTGTATTGAAAGTGATGTGACACTTATAAGACGCCGCCCTTTTAAGAATCTACCTGTGACCCTTTCAAGAATCTACAGCATAGACCATGCAAGCCCCGTCCAGTTACGCCAAATTGAAAAATCGCCTCAGGTTCCAGGAAATATGGCCATTCATTTTCACCACTGACGTTTTGAAAACTAACGTTTTCTAACTAACTACGGGGTAGGTGATGGTCGTGTTAAGTTTCCGTTCTGAGTATAAATGTGAACGAAAAATGGAAAAAAGTCGATAGGTACAAATCTGCGTACTAACTGGTGGCGCCAAGTGAATGAACTACCTGACCCATAAGTCATTGCAAGGGATAACATTTCTTAAAGGCAAATACCAGAGTAAGTTTAAGCATAGCCCTGCTGCACGAGCCTTCTAACAACAAGATGTTTTGCATGAAATTAAAGAATTTCGAAAAGCATAGACCTAACGCGAAGGCGAAACACTTTACATTGAATCAATGTATAACCTCAGATCTTACTTTCGGTTTCCAGGAGTCAGGTCCCACTGATTCAGTGTAAAGTGCCTGTTCGCTTCTGCGTTCGCGTTCGGTCTGTGCTGTACCAAATTATTTTGTTCCCCTCGCTAACTTGCGCATTTAGCAAGCTCTTTCAACAGGGCTATGCTTAAAATATTTTCCATGAAGTTTATGATCTAATGGTAATTCACCAAGCCTCCTAATCAGTTGATTACACCACAGTGACTTAATTCCTACAGTTTACCGTGAGTAGATTCCGCTTAAAAAACATGGAAAACATGTTTTACCTGATCGTTTTTTACTTCCTGAATTGGCGCCATTTTGAGGTCAGTGCTCTGAACCAGAGAAATTTTAATAAGGGGAAAATTTTCACTCTCAGAGCACTTCCGGTGTGGTATTGCACCTAGGGGCGCTCGCGGGCGAGTCCAAAATGGCTTGGGTTCAATGGAGCTGCACCACAAATTCCTATATTTCTTTTAATATATTTTTTTTGTCATAAAATTGCAATACTGTTTACGATACAGGGGACAAAGATCATATAAATAATCGTGGAACAAAATTTTTAGGTGCTTTCGTTCGCTATAACATCGACATGCAGTCTCCTCATTCCTCCCTCACCAGCCCTCACTCACCCAAGCAGTTAGCATAATGCTAGCGAGGACAGGCAAAACAGGCTCACGTTGTGAAAAACTGAGAGGGTATGGGTGTTTGTTAATTTACTTTTTATGGCTAATCTATGTCCAACTTGCAAAAAAAAAATTCAAATCTGACAGTTCCTGACGTCTAATGGGTAGAAACAGTACATTTAGCCATGTAACTCCATAGGACTCGCCCGCGATCGCCCCCTAGGTGAACTGCAGGCAAAAACCGGTACAATGGGGGTGAATAGAGAGTGGTGGGACTCTCTGTAAACGGGCCCTGTCTGAACCCTGTCTGAATCGCATGGAATTATGGGATTATTTTGTTGCTACAACAGTGGTTTCTTGTGATATCGCGATTCAAATGTTTATTTTAAATCAAGGTTGATGCCATATGAACCCATAGCATTGTTATGATCACAGGCAATCCTTTTGTTCAGCCGTAGCTAGTTTAAAGCCTACGTTGTGTGGTTAAAGGGGAAATCCTGTCAATTTTCAACAAGAGCTCTATTGCTCAAGCTACTTGAGATTAGCCAATACTGAAGACGCAAGACATTTTGGTCCAACCATATAGGTTTCCTTGAACAGAGAATAAGCCCTGACCGTTAACCCAATGGGGCAAGTTTTCAAAACTGTGTTTACAGCATTTAAACATGCTCCAAATATCACCCCAAAAGTTATGCAACATCATCAGACACATTACAACACAGAACTGTATTGTATATGGCAACAAATGGCTGGAAAAGTGGTTAAAACTGTGAGCTTATGGAAGCAGCCCAATATTGTTTGTTTACAAAACGGTTTTGTAAACACTGCATAAAAACACAATTTTAAGCACTTTGTTAGACATTTGTAGTCATAAACACTACAGAGGTGTGTTGTAATGTGTCTGATGATGTTACATAGCTTTTGGGGTGACATTTGGTGCATGATTTGATGCTGAAAACTGTTTTGAAAACTTGCCCCATTGGGTGAACTGTCAGGGCTTACTCTCTGTTCAAGGAAACCTATATGGTTGGACTAAAATGTCTTGCGTCTTCAGTATTTGCTAATCTCTAGTAGCTTGAGCAATAGAGCTCTTGTTGAAATTTGACAGGATTTCCCCTTTAAGACAGTGTGGGTAATAATAGATTTCTCATTGGTAAAAATGACGGGCGTTTTCACTCCCCGAACCTGGTCAAAAATCACTGGCACAGTAGTGCAGACGATAGTTTTTGCTGGGTAGGAGCAGCGTAGTATAGGTGAAGAAGCTACAGTAGTAGCTGGAGACTAAAATATCAGATGCTAACAAATGTGCAAACTTTGGACATTTTAGTAGTTTAGGCTATAGCGCTGCTGCGTAGAACAAGGCTAAAAGGCTTCTTTCACCATCAGTCGGAAGGCGGACTGTCTGGAAATATAACAGAATGGCAAGATGCCATTGTCATCTCCTACACGCGAAGGAGAAATTATTTTTAGTGAGATCGCAAGGGAGTTTATTGCATTTCCCAGTGTGGGGAAATCCACACCTATCAGTGCATATGTGAATGCTTCAGTTGCATTTCACTTAAACCTAGAACCACTCTGTAAAAGCCTGAATCACTTTGTTCTGAATCGTTTCATTTTGCTGTCCACTTTATCAAATGATGTAAACGTGGCTTAACCGCAGCTCATTATGACAACTTATAATTTGCTGGCGGCCCGGTTGAGAAATGCTATTTTAAACCGAACTCTGAAAGGTAGCCTGACAAGCCAGACTATCACATAAATGCATAGTCTGGCCACGAGTGATGGACCCTTAGGTAAAACTGCTAAAACTAATCAGTGTAACTAACAAGTGATTCAAACAACGCAACATAGAATGTTGTAATTGGCTAGACACCACTATGTCTGAATACAACCTAGAGCGTAAGCAGCTCAGATAAACAGCTCAGACGCCATCGAGGTCTGAATACAAACTATGCCTGATTGCTAGACATACTCGCTGAGCAAATTCAATTTGCTACTGCTAGAGTGCGTCTAGAGTTCTAGGCTAACTGAACGGGAGACATCAGAGAAAATTTGAATATTTTCTGTCATAGGGCCCACATTTTCTAGTTGCGCCCTTGTGCATTGGAGCAGGACTTATTGTATTATCCACTTTTTTGATGCGGGTCCTGTGTTACGTCAAATAATGAATTCATCTTAAAACATCTTTACTACCACTCCTCTTGGTTTGATGTCAAGGAATAACTACAGTTACATTACATTAGCTGTAGTCCAAGAAGATCCAAAGTCAAATCCAAATTTACTGTTACTAATTTATCATAATGATGATCATCATAAAAGCAAAATCTAGATTTTCCAAAGACGAGAAGACTTACAGTATGTCTGTTTTTGCCCAAGGTCAAAATGATCCTAGAAAATACCTCCAGTGTCCAGTAGGGGTGCTATTACATGAGAATCTTTCATGACAGGTAGTTGGGTCTTTATACAGATCAAGGTCTATAAGTGGACTTCAGAAAAAGAAATAAAAAACACTTTGGATTAGTTTGTAAATTGGATTCTTTGTGCTTGACACTGTTCTTTATAATTTGAAGAATATAATACGTATGCATGAAGTAGTGACAAGGTCTCACCACTCAAAATACTCAATATGTTATATATTAAAATCTAAAAATGACAATAATAAAGTCAATATGCAAATGTCAGTACTGTACCAATTTTACATTTATTGCATTTAACATTTTGCATAATCATTTGACATAATAAGAATGATATAACATATTTTGCCTGGTTTATGCTGCAGCAATGTTACGAACTGACATTGGTTTTCTTAAATTTTTAAAAAAAAACCTTCCATGACATAACGGAAAATGGGTTGTCATTTCATGTAAGATTCAGCAGGAAGTGTTGTTGATCACTTCAACTGCACCCATCAACATGATTCAGTAGCCCGCTTCTCACAGAAGAAGAGATGTGGTGTAAGAGGATTGTGCTGTGGGTCATTCTATTCAGGGCAGTTTGTAAGTATCTGAATTTACTGCACATGTAAATCTTCAACTTCAAATCAAAAAGGTTCGATCAGGTTTTACGTTTATATAATATTGATTTGAAGATTATGGCAGCAACAGACATGTTTAAATTTCTTTGGTTCGGTAGCTCTATGGTTCAAGGAAGCAAAAGTTCTCAAAAAGAGGGGAAAATGTTGTTTTTTTTCTCATGCTTTTTTAAAAAATGTTTTTATTCAAGGTGACATGTTCAAGATGCGGTGGGGGGGCAACGTAGTGGCCTGTGTTTCTCCCCTTTTTCAGAACATATTAAATATTGTTCAGTCCATGGCTCCTGTTATGTAATATTGACATTTGACTTTTCTAGGTCCTACAGAAGTTGTCCAAATAAGTCAGAATGACTCAGTGATATCAGCTCAGCTTGGACAGTCTGTAACGCTGAAGTGCACCTTTACCCATGACAGTCAGTCCTACTTGTTCTGGTACAAACAGAAGCCTGGAGAGATGCCAATGGTCATGGCTGTGGCAATATCATCAATTGTTCAATTCCAAAATGGTTTCAGTGCTTCAGATTACACAGGACACATGGCTGAAGGTGTCTTCAATCTCACTATCAAGAAAACTACTGCATCAGATGAGGCATTTTATTTCTGTGCATTTAGTAAAGCCTTTCATGCTGTGTTTGGGAATGGGACCTATGTAGCATTGACAGGTAAGTCAAACTTAGTAGCCTACGACCTAATACCTTGGCCAATACTAAATTGTCTTCCACTACTGTTGAAACATTGTGAAATGTTAATTGTAATTAAATTAAATAATTTAAAAAGAAACAACACTCTGAAAATTATGTTGAAGAGATGCAAAATAACCTAATACTGTATGATATGGTGGCCAATTGTGTAAAGCGGAGAGCAAGGTTTAAATATTAATTGTGCATTACTGTTACAATACAAAACATACAATGTGAGAAGTGTGAATGGCCTGAGTAATAGCTTACAAAAAACCCACAGATCACAGGAATCCCGCACTGGATTTATCAGCGGAGATTAAAACTTCAGCATTAGACAGAGGTCAGCAAGAAACTCTGGATTGTGCAGTCCTGACTGATAGCAGAACCAAGGATCTCAGGATGTTCTGGTTCAGACCCGCTTCAGATGGTTCCCATCCTGTGAGGATTTACATACAGAATAACTGCAGCGGTGAGTCTGGTTCTCACGCTCAGAGCTGCATCTACAGGCTTCCTGTGGGCCACACCTCTGACTCTAGAACATTCTACTGTGCTGTGGCCTTATATGGACATTTACTGACTGGAAACAGGGTAATGGTGGATAATAAACGAAGAGGTAAGTGGTTACCATCAATGTTATAACATTTTCATGCAATTTAGTAAACTATTTATATGGTCCAGCTGTTTTCTAGTCTAGAACTCTAGACGTACTCTAGCGGTAGCAAATTTGATTTACTCAGCGAGTATGTCTAGCCATCAGCCATAGGTTGTACTCAGATATCGGTGGTGTCTAAGCTGTTTAAATCTAAACGCAATGCATTAGGTCGTATTCAGACATTATGTTTAGCCTATATCACAACGTCCGATCCAGACAGGGAGTCATTGGGCAGGCTTAGCGTTTTAGCAGTCTTACCCGAGGGTCTATTACTCGTGGCCAGATTAATACATTTTGTGATAGTCTGGCTTGTCAGGCTAGCTGTTTTCTGACGTCCTTTTTTTATATTCAATGATTTTGTACTGACAAGTGTGTGCCAAAATCTGTTTCCAGCCTCCATCTTAGACTCAATGGACCCTGTAATTTCTGGTTTGGCAGCGGCACTGGTCCTATGTATTATAGCAATCATCTTTCTGGTCTGTTTAAGTTGTAAAAGGAGATGTAAAGACAGCAAAGGTAGGATTTCAACTTCATTAGAGCATTGTTAGTGAGAAAAAAAAATTAAGAGCAGTTTTCAAAATTACAGTCTGTATCTATTCTTAATTTATCAGCACACCTAAATTCAAGTCACACATCTCCAAGGACACAATCATTGGGTCAGGTAAAGAGAAAAACATGATTGTAAAAATGTATTTAGTCAATATATTCTATTTAGACGTATAGTATATGTATGTTATATTAATTGAGTCAGTGTATTATTTTTAGATTCTTGATTATATAGAGTAATATATCTCTTTATCTACATGTAATATAGAAATACATTTTTCTATCTAAGATTATGCAGTAGTTCAAACCCATCTTTACTGTTTTTTTTTTTTTTTTTTTTTTTAACTTCTTGTCCGGACTTTCATCTTCCTCAGGGCTACGAAACAGAGGGCCTCAACTATGCTTCCATGCATTTCAAGGAGGGAAAAGGCAAGAGTGTAAGAAAGAATAAACAGACACCTCAGGAGAGCACATATTCTGATATTAGATCCTCTAGGTCCTAACTACTGTAATGCTACTTTTTAACACATCATTGTCTTTTCCTATAGTGTCAGTACAGTTACATTTCTGAATCCAGTCAATTTATGAAATCAATTGAGTATAAAATTTGTATGCTTTACCACAAGCAGTATAACTTAATGCTAACTGCGCTGTAACTGTTGCTATTTTATTTTCTTTATTTGCATAATATTTTTTTGTTATTTTGTATAAGAAACCCACTTTAAGAATGATCAGATTATATCTGTATTTTTCTATAAGCATTTCATATTCAAGTCTAAGGGCACTTTTATTTTGACGCTTACGTTGAGCTGCTAGGCCTGTAGCGTTGTGTTTAACGTCAGAAGCAAGCAAGCTGACCATTCGCTGTCAAGTCACTGTCAAGTCAAGCTACTTTGGATTGCTAAACTTATAGTAAAGTAAAAGTTATACTTCCATGCTTGAAGATAAGAAGTCTACAGATTCCCTTTCATAGTATGCAGCCAACGAGGTATTTATTTGTCTTTATTTTCATTTCAATTTCGTTCATGAATCTTTTACATGTTCATAGTAAGTGTGCTAACTGTTACTTCAATACTGTGTACAGTTCACGATTTGTGGATGTCTATGGATGATTTAGAAGAGAAGACTTCATTAAAACTGTTAAAGAAACACTTGCGTCTGAACATGCTTGGGGGGAGTCATATGCGCTAAGAGAGTATTTTTAATTGACATGGATAAACATTGCAAATACTATGAAATAAGGTGCCAGTAACTAACATCCTTACCAGGGTCACAGGCCATTCAACTGATTGAATGGTAAGAAGCTGAAGAAGAGAAGAAGAGTCGTGGTAAAGCCTCATACCCCTAGCCTTAAAGGGCAACTTCTGTCATTTTCAACCAGAGCTCTATTGCTCAAACTACTTGAGATTAGCCAATACTGAAGACGCAAGGCATGTGGTCCAACCATATAGGTTTCCTTACCTCACTCACGTCAGATGTAGTGCTAACGCGCGTACATCTGATGATCACTGATAGACGGATTTATTTCAGGAGCCAGAAATCCTTGAATCTAACTGGACAAACGGTTTGTCCATCAATTTAATTGACGTACACTTCAGCCAACCACATCGAAACCAACCGATGACGCTGGTTACGTTTGTTGGATTGGTTGGATTCAAAACAGTTGCTTCTTCTCTACGTTACACCCTCTACAGCAGCCAGCAGCCCTGATTGGTCCGGTTAGAGAATATTGGGCTTGAAATCGCTCTGAAGGACTTCAACATCAGATCGTTGCGCGAAAGTGCCTTACGAAAGTTACGTAGCGCATCATCTGACGTGAGTGAGGTAATATGTTTCCTTGAACAGAGAATAATCACATACAACTAGCCCAATGGGGCAGATTTTAAAACTGTGTTTTCAGCATCTAAACATGCTCCAAATATCACCCCAAAAGCTATGTAACATCATACATATTACAACACACCACTGTAGTGTTTATGACTACAAAAGTCTGACAAAGTGGTTAAAATAGTGTTTTTATGCAGTGTTTACAAAACTGTTTTGTAAACAAACAATGTTTGGCTGCTTGCATAAACACACAGTTTCAACACCTTTTCAGCCATTTGTAGTCATACACAATACAGTTCTGTGTTGTAAGGTGTCTGTTGATACTTCATAGTTTTTGAGGTGACATTTGGAGTGTGTTAAGATGTTAAAAATACAGTTCAAAATTCTGCCCCATTGGGCTAGTTGTAAGTGATTATTCTCTGTTCAAGGAAACCTATATGGTTGGACCAAAATGTCTTGCGTCTTCAGTATTGGCTAATCTCAAGTAGCTTGAGCAATAGAGCTCTTGTTGAAAATGACTGAAGTTGCCCTTTAAGAGCACTTCTAACCGCTGGGCTTGTAGCCAAATGGTTAACACGTTCATCTCCCATACTGTGGGTATGTTGTAGTTAATGTAGTAGATAGTTAATAGTAGTAACATAGGGGGGTGGTTACCAGTCAGGTTGTATGGTGGGCGGTACATCGATTAATCATTTCATAGCAAATCCACCTGACTATCAGATTCGTTTTTGCTGCGCTGACAGGATAGGCCCCGCCTCTGACTGGGCTCAAAATCTTAAAAACTGGGCGTAAAACTGAGCGCATCCCATACAGATTTACAGCATTTGTTTTTATTCACAACATCAATATATTTGTCTTTTAATGTGCCACAATATAGCAAAATGACTTTTGTGGACTTCAAAAATGGTTAACGTCTCTTGAGTGTCTTCATCTGTGTGTGTGTGTGTGTGTTTGTTTGTTTGTTTGTTTGTGTGTGTGTGCAGCAGTCCACCTATTCACATCAAAATATTTATCTTTTTAAGTGCAAAAAGCCACAATATAATAGAATAACATTTGTTGACCATTTGTGCATGGTATGGAGAAAATCACATGGTGTGGAGGCGCTGACCTTCCTAAGGTTCACAAGAGGCACATCTGCTTTGGAAAACAGTTTCAAATATCTTTCCTCTCTGTGGCAACCTTCCAATTCTGGCAAACTCAAGGAACCTTCCACCATGGCATATTCCTCATACAGTTCATACATATCAGTCCCCCCAGGATTTCGCGGGCCTTTTTTGTGATTGTTGCGATCAAAAATGCTTGATTTCACGGCAGGTTTTCTGAAAAGTTGCGGCAGAAGTTGCGCTGATTTTAGGCAATTTATTGCGAGAAAATTGCGGCGGCCAGGAAAAGTTGCGGAAAGTTGCGGGTTTTTTTTTTTTTTTTAAAGCAGCACATTTTGATGTGTTTGATGATGGTAGGTGGTTATAACAATGCAATATTGCAACTATAGGTTTTCTTTTATCTTGAGGTTGTTTACCATCTAGAACTGCAGAATGCACATCATGGATGGCTGATGGCAATTATGGTTGTAGTTATCAACCCTTTATATGACTACATGCCATCCAAGTTCATCTGTAAACCAGAACAAAATATTATATTAAAAATATATCTGAAATAGTGATGAAAGTGCTGCTTTAAAGCAAAGAAGGAGGGAGTGGTTGTTGCTTGTCATCATCTTCTGCTTCATCATATTCATCACCATAACCTTAATCATATTGGGCTTGATTGATTGCACTGAGTAGACTGTGACTAAGCATTAGTAAAACTGTAGAATACATAATGTGAAGCCATTGCCAGGGAGCTAGCACTCTTTATATATTTAGAAGCTACAAGTGAAGTAGTTCCACCACAGCAAGAAGCAAGGCATGAGCTGTACTGTTTGTCATACAATAAATAACTGTGTGGCAATTACTTGGCTGAAATGGCTTAATTTAAATGCAAAAATATAAAAGCCATCTAATAAGCTTTGTACTTCATACAAGCCAAAACAGGATTTGATATCTTAAAACATGGAAAAGATGTAGGCTAGCTTACACAAACTGAAAAAAATTGACTGTTCTGAATTCTGATAGACCTAAGAATGGGAACCAACTTAATGTGCGTTTAGTGTCCTGTGACAAAGGGGGCTCGGTGAAAATCAATTTTGTCGAATTCTTCGTGGAGATAGTTCTACAGTAGCCTATATTAGCAATAACTTTCAACTCCGCTTGAATTCGTCATTTCGATAACTTGTGATTTTGGAATCCATACGCGCGCGCACACATGGAGGGAGAGGGAGAGAGAGAGACGCGCGCAACGGAAGAGAGCTCATTCAGTCCAATGCGTAATTTAAGGTAACACTTGCCCCATAACATAAACGTAACGTAAATGACAATAGCCTAAATGATCAAGAATATTGTGATTAGCAGCTGTTTTGAACAGTAATATTTGCACCGCAAAACAAGGAGCAGGAAAAGCTCTGTACCCGTTGATCTTTCACTCGCGAGTGATTGGTGATATTTCGAGAAACCTTCCAGGCAGTTGCGGGAAAGGTGCGGTGATTCCTCTAAATTGCATGGCCGTGATGAAGTGGCGGGGATTGGTTGAAGTTGCATTGAAGTTGCAAATCGCAACATCGCGAAATCCTGGAGGGTCTGACATATGAATGTCCAGATTGCAAGCCTGGACAGCATTGCTGTAGTCTTCAAATGGCACAGTGGTTGTGAGAGCAAGATTGGCCACTTTGCAATGAAAGCTTGAGTCAGAGAAGTCATATCTTTCACTTAAGTATTTCTTTGTTTTTTCATAAAAACCCAGAAATTCAGCTTCAGTTTTTTTTTTACAGGTAAGGGGCCAGCTGCTTCAGTTTGCTGTTAACAGCAAACCCCCCAAAAAGGTGTCCCTCAGCCTTCGCTCTAGTGTGTTTAAATCCAGTCATTACCTTAAACACTGATATAATGTTAAAGGATGGATTTTGCATCAAGAGCTTCAATTGTGTCAGAGAACACCCTCAGAGCATGGTTGAGAAACAGAAAATAGTCACTGGCATGTTACACTTGGTGTCATTGGCATGTTACACTTGTCCATCTCCACAAATTCACAGAATTCATTCAGCTGGGAAGTTCTGGTAGCTGAGACACTGAAATGGCTATACATTTTCAAGACAACATTTTCCACATCAAAGTCCAGGCTGCCTGCTGCATGTCTCGTTGCGTTGTGCAGAATCTTTCTGGCTCAGCTTCAACTTCAGGTATACACTATTGTGTTTCCCATAGTTCACACTGGCATTGTCTGCTGCATAAGCAGACGTGTTTTTTTTTACTTGTTTGATTTGTTATAAGCCTCTGAGCTTCCGTTGTTATCACGATTAAAATCCAAAATGCATGTTGAATATCTTCCTCAAAATGAAAATATCGCAGGACTATTGGAAAACATTTAGTAGTACCTTTGTTTGAGGCATCACTTGCCATGGAGAAGGGCAGGTTGCTGTCTTTAATATAATCTGTGTGGATTTGTACAGAATAGGGTCCTAGAACATTCTCACATAGAGCCTTGGCTTTAGTTTTGCCACACGTCACCTCATCGGCAATGGATGAGTCGCTGAAAATTTCTCTCTCCACCTTGACGTCACAATTTTTTGACATTGAATGTTGTGCTGCGTCTTGTCATATTCCAGAACGCAGCTTTTAGGGCCGGTGCCTCTGAAAGGAGGGCAAATATGGGTCAGGCTTGAATAGGGTTGGGTATCGAGAACCAATTCCAATTCAGAACCGGTTCAAAATGATCAATTCCATCTATATCGTACGTCTCCAAACGTTATCAATTCTGTTATCAATTCTTAAGTTTCACTGCCCGCACGTTGTGGTGCATTAGCGCCACGCGCTAACTGCAATTTTCATAGCAAGCTATCACATTAACTCCAGTGATTCACATAGCCTACCATATTGAGGAGATAGAGACACATAGCTGTTCTCAAGCCTATAAAGGAATTTCAAGTGGCACATGGACATTGCACTACCCTAACAATTTAATGCATTAAAAATGTTCAGACATATGATGAAATGTCATTGACCTTAAAAAAATCACTATGCAGCAATAGCGCCCCCTCCCCATAATTATTTTCCCCACTAGGTGTGCCCCATTGATGCATTGTTAAGATGGCAAAGAAGCCGACAGGTCGGGCCTTCCACTCTTCCTGGACCGCAGAATATTTGTGCTGTGTGCACTTATGTTTTGAAAGTGTTGCGTGTCGAACATACAATGTTACTTCGTCATTACAAGACAAAGCGCTAAAAGACTTTCAAAGATCAGGCAGATAGGAACAATACGTTATTTCAGACACACACGGGAGTTTAGGCTACTACCAACCACATTGACACATATGCGAATACATGCGCCAGCTTCAGTCAGAGTTCGCAGAGCACTTTGGGGACTTTCAAAAGTAGGCTAGCGCAGTGTTTTCTTCCTTGATCAAACCAGCTTTGACGGACATAACATTTATTTGGCTCTGATAGAGTGGTTGGGCTCATATGGAAATGCAGCTGACTGAGTTGAAGAGCTCAACATTGTGGGTGAGCAAGTTCAATTAACTTGCAAAACACATAGCAGGGCCAACATCATTTACGCCTGAGCATCTTTACCAAAAAAGTTCAGCTGTCTGCGCAATATCGCACTTACCCTGACATAGCCCACCCATAATACGAATGTTCATCGGATGAACAGCAGTATTATGGTGGGGCTATGTCAGGCTATATCGCACTGGCTTTAATGTCAGTGTTTGGATCAACCTATCTGCGTGAACAGATATTTTCGCACATGAAGTAACGTTATGTCCTTTGCCCCTCCCGAAGTCGTCTGACAGCGGTGCATTCTGAAACATGCGTCCAAAGTGACCAATTATCAACCGCACATTTCAGAGCAAAGTAATGGGAAGCAGGGCCACATTGACTATTAGGCAAAACCAGGCGCGCTTTAATGCACGGGCTTACACAGGCTTTGGCCGGGGGCCCCGGCCAATCAGGGGCCTCATAATCAAGGTGCGATTTGTCGAGGGGATGGGATTTCCCTGCCTCTGGTTTTGGTATCCCTGCCTCTGCTTAAATAATTTTATCTCTTGTGGGGATAACATTTATCCCCCATTTAGGCTATATCTTGTGACAGTAGCTTATGCAAGCGATGCGACTAACGAGCATCTTGTGCGCATAGCAATTTTTTTTTTTTTTTTTTTTTTTAAATGCGTCCTGTGAATTGCATGCGTGACAACTCCTGGCTCACTTTGCCGCGAACTCCAGCCTTTAAGCGCAGTTGTTTTTTCTCACTGGAAAGACTAGCTAAAGACAATAAGGAAAACGAAAGTTTTAAGTTTGATATGAAAACGAAAATTCTAAGTTTGATATGAAATGTGTGTAATGTCAACAATGTAGGCTATCGGGCAAAATATCCTAATCGCGGGGGATGAGAAAACACTCTAGCTACATCAGCCAGCAGGGCCTAGTGGAAAATGACCGAGAAATGCCATAATCTTGCCAAAATGCTCAAACAATAGGACCTATGTAAAGTATGAAGGTCTGGCTGGTCCTAGGCTATTTTTTATGCCATGGCTCTCCTCACAACCCAATTGTTTAGGTTACCGTTTCCAGAGCACTATACCGCCCATAGGCTACCGTCGGATCCAACTAATGCCTTGGTTCAACATCTCTGAGATATCAAA
Source organism: Sardinella longiceps (assembly GCA_027497455.2). Classification (NCBI taxonomy): domain Eukaryota; kingdom Metazoa; phylum Chordata; class Actinopteri; order Clupeiformes; family Clupeidae; genus Sardinella; species Sardinella longiceps. The sequence continues at coordinate 5,276,044 of JAODXP020000010.1, read as the reverse complement.
GTAATTTGGCTGTTGTCGGCTACATTCAAAAATGTAATCTGCATCGCTTTATTTGACTATTTAACACACAGTAAGCGGCAGGAGGGTCTGAACGAGAGAGTTTCTAAGTTTAGTGAAAACTTAATTTTCATTGAGGATTGCTCTCTACATGCTGCAGCATGAACTGTTACAACTGAACAGCCTCGACACTGCGCTCTAGAATATATAGTCAAGCGAACATAAAATTAGGCCATTGTATTCACGTGAAAGACAAGAAAATAAGCTTTCAAACGACACCAATATCGATAATATTGGCCAACGAATTACGGAGATATGAGCGTTCAAAGTGTTACAATGTTACAAGTCAGAGAAATGCGGAGAAAACGTCAGTGAAGTTCGTCATCATTGTAACAAGGGACTCATTAGCTATTCTGATCAGCAAACTTATTCTGCTACCTGCCAGGATAACTAAACAATAAGTGATAGCCTATCTACTTATCTAACATGCAAGGAATACCCCTAATTGTGGACTTATAATATGAATATGGATACTGGATATAATATGGATGGATTACTTGAACTGGACAATAAAGGTAAGAGCCAGTGGATGGTTTGGTAGCCTATTTTGTTGGAGTCTGCAACGATGCTAACGTTAAGCTATGTGTATCGTTAGATGCAGCTGTCAGTATAGGATTTATGGCTGTCTGATTGAAGCAGAACAATCAGCAGACAGTTAATAGGCTACTTGTAGGCCTACCGTGTGTTGCTTTCTGCGCACGGGAAGGAGGGAGGGGGCCCCCAAAAATTCTATAGCCCGGGGGCCTCCATAGGTGTTAAAGCGCCCCTGGGCAAAACATTTTTTTTCTAACAAGGCAAGGCCTATTTCAAATTGGCAAGTTATTGTTAATTAAGTTACTTAGCCTATTATGTTTTCTTTTTTTTCAATCTGAGCTATTATTAGGCCTATCAATTCCATCTTCAATTGGCTCTGTGAATAACATATTTTGGATGTTAGGCCTACTTTGTGAATTTGTTGCCTATATGGTTGTTATCTAATGGGAAGAGAGGGAGAGGGAAATATGGGTGTTCTAAAACCTTGAAGTCAGTGAGGATAAAACAGTGCAATGGTGTTTTACATTTGCTCAATGTCCATATCCATCTAAATATGTAGCCAGTATTTAATTTCACATAATTAAAGACACCTACTGGTACACTAACTAATGTGAAAATTTCTAAATGGCACAGCATGGCAAAAAGGTTGCCGACCCCTGCTATAAAGACTGCCTTTTTTTGGCATGAACTAGGTTACTCAGTAATCGATAAGAGTATTGATCAGGAATTGGATTGATAGGCAGAATTGATAATGGTATTGATATTGATAAAATCTTATCAATACCCATCCCTAGGCTTGAAGCAGCGCCGGATGCTGGACAGGGCATCGAAAAGCCAGACAATCCGGCTTAAAGCCGGATATGTGGCCATCCTATCTGTCAGTCAGTCGTGTTCATTTGCTGCACCAGATAAGCTATAACAAAACGTGTTGTAAGGGAAGTTATGTTACATTATTTAAGTGTTATCACCCGGTGGAATGGAATACTGTTTTCTGATTGGCTGTCAGGGTGTCCGTTATTTCTAGATAACAGGACACCTGAGGCATTGTTGGGTTAAAAAAGTTTTACCAGCGTTCTTTATCAATGCTCTTTAGAATGCAGCCTTGCAGATCTTCTTTCATAAGAAAATAGCACCCCAACCGAACAGGATAACTTATTTCTAAACGGAGCCACATGTTTCTTTTATGTTTCAAACACTTGCTTACCATCTATACGTTTTAGTTGCAACTGGGTGATAAGCGGGATAACGCCCTTCGCCTACACAAAATCCATTATCTCTCTATATCGGGACACCTCGGCGGCCGTTATCCCTTACATATTGGCACTACTATGCTTATCAAATAATTTGGTTAAATGTTTGTCTATTTAGGTTGATATTTTATCGGTGCACTTGGCTAATGGGAATTTTCTGAAACGCTTTAGCATCATCTAACCTTTGTCATGTAGCATCACTGTAGTGCCTTGTTCGTTCAAGCACTGACAATATGTAAGGGATAATGAACGACGCGGCGTGCAGATATATAAAAATAATGCACGTTCGAAGTTCTAAGGCTAACGAGGCCGAAGGAAGTTGTGGAACTACTTCATAGCGGTGCAGTTACGTAAGGGATAACGGTCGACGAGGTGTCCAGTTATTCATTTATAATTGTCGAGGCGGAATCTAGAACTCCGGCGACGCGCGCAGCGCGAAGACGGAGTTATTCCGCCAAGACAATTATAAATAAATAACTGGACACCTCGGAGGTCGTTATCCCGCTTATCTCCCGTATCTATCTATCTCTCGTATATTTGAAGAAGCGTATAAAACGTAAAAGAAATATGCAACTCAAATTTAAAAGAAGCTAACCTGTTCGGTTTGGGTACTACTTTCAGTTGAAAGTAGATCTACCAGGTTGCTTATTGTTGTTATAGTTACCATTCTGAAAGGCATTCATATGGAACGGTAATCAGTTATTAGATGAGTTATTTTTTGGAACTACTTCCAAAGTAGCCGGTTATCTGGAATTAATGGCCACCTAGCAGCCAATCAGAGAAGAGAATGGCGTTCTGAAGGGAGATAACTGAAAAATAATGCACGTTCTAAATAGGGCATCACAATAGGAAATTTGACCAAGCAGTGGTATAATCGGTGTTAAACACATAACTGAGAGAGTATATGTCTGAGGAGACAGAGCGCTCTTTTCTTCCTTCAAGTAAGAGTGCCCCTTCTGGTCAAATATGATCAGAGGGGGCACTATTGTATTTGAGAAAATATGGGCGAGTTTAAGCAAGGTCTACACATTTACTTCATGTACTTGTCATATTTTATAGGACAATATTTAACAAGGGCTGGTTTTGCTTAATTAGTTTTGAATTCTTTCCATGATGGGGCAGTAGCTTCAGCAGATTTTGCAACAAGAGTAATAAATTCCCATTACTTATTATACCATTTTCAACTATGTTTGGATAATATACATTTTCTCAGGTGCAGATATCGCTTGATTTTAAAATTGAGGTTATAAAGTGCAATTATGAATCGAAACTCGATTGTAACTGAGGCAGGACAATGGCTATGGTAAAAAAAAAAATGAAAAAATTGTAAATTAAAGGCATCTGCGCATTTTTGTACCTGGTGTCATTTAGGCCAAATCCAACAAGACTGCACTGTGCTGTAAAATTATGTTTGTTTTCACTACAAGTTAATCTTGTTTGCTGCTACTGTAAGATTCTACATGTCATTGTTGTGACTATATAAAAAAAAACATAAGTTCACTATCAGTACTTATAATCATTTTTAACCATTGTTTATCTATTTTATGTACTCTATGTAATGTGTACTACTACCTATACACATAAATGTTTTATATACAACTACACATTATTCAGAACTTCAGACAACTTGTGATGTAAAGGGGTGGAAAAAGAGTCTGTCAGGTTGTTGAACACTCAGCAGGAAGTAAAATAGTAATCAGTTCAACTGTATTGTACACATCCTCACAATGCATTTAGCAGCCTGCTTCACAGAGAAGAAGACTCTCATATAACTCAAACATGTGCTCCAAGATCATATTTTGGTCTCTCATGCTATTCAAGATAATACGTAAGTACATTCAATTATTCTTTGTAAAAATATTTTATACTATAAATAGGCAGCTATTTTTTTTTAACTTCTTTTTTAGTCACAATACAAACAGTGTTGAATAAGTTATTTTTGCATAGATTTGAAATTGTGTGCCTGTGTGCTTATAAATAAAAGTTATGACATGTAATTCATTTTTGTCACATATTTGTAACATTTTAGATGCTACTAGAGAACTGATGCTCCATCAGCCTGACTCTGTGATCACAGCTCGACTTGGGGACTCTGTGATTCTGAGGTGCAACTTTAGTTCTAATGTTCAGTACATGTTCTGGTACAAGCAGAACATAGGAGAGAGACCACAAGTGATGGTTGTAGCGCATGTTCTATCGGCCGTTGAGTTCAAAAATGGGTTTAGTGAACAGGATTACAGCATACAGAAAAAGGATGGAATTTTCCACATGACTGTAAAGAATGTTACTGCCTCAGATGAGGGATTCTACTTCTGTGCAACGAGTGAGTTATTTAACACCGTATTTGGAAATGGGACCTTTCTGGTATTGAGAGGTAAGCTACACATGTTTCTGTACAGCATTGCTAAATGCTATAGCTTACACATGATTTTTACCAGTGTTACAGTTCAACAAAACAAAATCATAGTAAGCTTTATGAATGCCTTGATATTTAGGTGTTTGAGTCACAAAGGGAACAAAATGTGTTCATCTGTGTGGACAGCAGGGTTAAACATTCTTGCTGTTATGTTAGAGGCAGAAAAAATAGCTTTTTCTCATAGCTTACAAATTCCTGCAGATCACAGAAATCATAGACTGGACCTAACAGCAGTGATCAAAACTCAAGAACAAGATAGCCTTTCCTCCAGTGACCCAGAGACCCTGGAGTGTACAGTGTTCAGTGAGACCAAAAGTGAAGAACTCAGCATGTTCTGGTTCAGACCCTCACCAGGAGGATCCCATCCTGTGAACATTTACATACAGAAGAACTGCAGCAATTCTCAAAGCTGTGTCTACAAACTGCCTTTGGAACAAAAATACGATTCTGGAACCTTCTATTGCGCAATAGCCTCTTATGGTCAGTTACTGTTTGGAAATGGTTTTAAAATGGATGAAAAACAAACAGGTATGTATTTAGCCTTTATGATTGCTAAATTTGGCTTTTAAAGATCTGACTAGGGACAATGGATTCAAATTAGGAATAGCTCATTTTGGCTTATTTACAGCAAATATACTATGTTCATTGTAGATTCAGCTTTGCGCCATGGGAATAATCTGCTTACACTACTGCTTTACTATTTGCATGATGAAGTTAAATTTAAGATTCAAACCTTTTAGAGTCATTGGACCCCGTAATTGTCTCTTTGGTGGCCACATTGGCTTTGTCTATTGCTGCAATAATGTTCCTGGCCTATTTGAATTATAAGAGGACTACATGTAAAAATTGCAAAGGTAAGAACAGACTGCACATATTAATAAAAAACTAGCTAGTTTACACAGTAGGTGTGGCTGCTCCTTTTTCTAACTAGTTTGCAATTCCCAGGCCATGCACCATTGGGAACACGGTCAGAGGGTCAGGTAAAGAAAAAAATTGTTTTGTTAATAATTTTGTCTCTTTAAATATTTTTCTTGATTAATAATAGATATGTATATACAGATGGTACAGATACATTGCGAAGCCATGTTACTTTGGCTAGAAAGTATCTGCTAAATACAGTCAACTACTTTATGTACAGACAATTGCTTAACTGTGTAATATGATTTTTCCAGGGCTGTGAGACAGAGACGCTCAACTACGCAGCTCTGAAATTCTCTGGCAGGAGAAGCAAAACTGGTAGAAAGAAAAGACAGCCACCACAGGAAAGCGCATATTCTGATATTAGATTACAGAGATCGTAAATTTGACACTTTTCAGAGATTATTTTCACCAATGACTGTAGGTAAAGATTAAAATGCTCATAATGTACAATATAAATAAATAATAATGGAACTATCTCTTAATTGTTATTGTAAAATGGGTGCTCATCACTGGGTGGGCTATCTGAGGACATTAAGCACACTGATCAAACATTTGTTGTGCTTAGTTAGATAGTTTATGCCCATTTGCAGTGTATATATATGACAAAATCTAATGTTATGTATACTAATCAGATGTGCTATGAGGCCACAAAAGGGAGTGCTTAAGTTTGGGTATTGATTATTTTATTCGTCAGTGAAGAGGACATACATGTTTTTTGTTTGTTTGTTTGCTGCTCGGGATATCATAATCGGGATACCATAACAGTACTTTTTGGCCTTTTTTGATTTCTTTGGAAAAAGAAAGTTTACTCCCTTGCAGAGACGAAAACTTGTTTGGCAGACATGAATTATATTCAAATATTCAAATATATTCACTGTTCCTGTTTTCATTGAAAATGCACTTCTATTAACAAATATAAATTAATTTCACTTTTGAATAAATCTATAATTTCGCTAGATGTATATCGCAAGATCTAGCAACGTAAGAACACATCTGAAGAGACGTCTTTTGTGCTGGCATTATATTGTAATGCTCATGACAGGCTATTGTAACATGGTCAGTAATGTTTGAACACATAAAAGGAATATTTTGGAATATTTTTCACGTCTGCAAAACACAAGTTTTCGTCTCTGTCATTGAAGGAGTAGTTATAGTAGAATTGACTTGGATTAGCTGGAGCCAGAGTGTAAACAGGTATGTTGCTGCTTTGACAATCAAACTGCTTTAACCACTATTTTAGTCATTTGAAGTCACACACTCTTCAGTTCTGCTTTGTAAGGTGTTCATTGATGTTGCACACCTTTGGGGGTCAGATTTGGAGCATATTACCATGTTCAAAACAGTTTAAAATTCTGCCCCAATGGGTTAGCTGTCGGCGCTAATTCACCGGTGCTTATTCTCTTCTAATTTCTCCGAAAAGTGACGTAACTCCGCCCAACCCACCAACGTCATTAGGGCCAAGTCGGTCTTATGTTTTCAGTGGAAATGCAAGCCAAGAGCGGGGTAGTGTAGAGTAGGGCTAAGTAGGTACCAGGCTGAGTAGATACTGGGCTGTATCGAAAAGCCCTATAAGGTTTGGCTTCAAATCTAGATCCCCATGGGAACTTGAATCCAAAAGTGTTGTGGATGCAGAGGCCCTATGTGACAAAGCCCTGAAGGCAGTCTTTTTAACAGTCCAAGTTGTCTGCGGTGAAATATTACTGTAAGTAAAGTGGCACAGGCGACTAGCCTGGGAGTTCCCATGCTCTTTGCGCGCTTATTTCATTTCACTCTGCAAAGCAGCATGGTGACCATGGCCGTTTTTCTCACCTGCTTTCGGTATCCAATCGGTATCCAATCGCAGTCTATTAGTCTTTGTGCAGTAATGTAGACACTGCAACTGTTAACCAATAAAGGCTGGGTCAGTGCTAAAAGTGCCTTGAGCAAAAGCAGCTGCTAAGAAACTCAAAACATGTTGTAAACATAAAATACAAACTTTTTACTTTTAATTATCGCTATGTTGTACTGGCAAGAGTCAGGACCTGCAACTTAGTGAGCAACACTACATGTTTGTCCATTAAGTCAATGGCTGTTAAGATGAACAGGAAGTGTTGCTGGTCTCTTAGTCCGCTGTGAAACCACTTCAAAACAAAACGATTAGCAACATTTTAGAGGACCTGACAACTTGATGAAGACAATAAGGCAGTGTGCATGCTCTGCTCAAATAGGTTACTTTTTCCATTTAATCATACTTGTGCTGGATGCTCACATTCTATTTCTACCATGAGTAAGTTAATTCTATGTAATTGTTTATATTTCATTTACTTTGCTATGTACAAATGTATGTTAAGTAGTGCATTGAATATGTAATGTTCACTTTCAGACCTAACTAAGTGTTGCATTAAAAAGCATTTACAAATCATTTGGTAGGTTAGACAAATCATTTGGTAGGCTATGTAATGCCAATGTCATGATTTTTCTGCATGACAATCAGTCACACACAAACCACTGAATAATTGATTTAGCACTGTGCAGAAAGCTGCAGAGCCTCAGACTGGGTGTGCAATACATTTAATTGTGTGACAAAAATAGCAGACATATACACTTAAAGTAATATTTTATTGGTTGCCGAATTCTACAGTTAACAATATTTCAATTTGGTTAAAGGGGAAATCCTGTCAAATTTCAACAAGAGCTCTATTGCTCAAGCTACTAGAGATTAGCAAATACTGAAGACGCAAGACATTTTAGTCCAACCATATAGGTTTCCTTGAACAGAGAGTAAGCCCTGACAGTTCACCCAATGGGGCAAGTTTTCAAAACAGTTTTCAGCATCAAATCATGCACCAAATGTCACCCCAAAAGCTATGTAACATCATCAGACACATTACAACACACCTCTGTAGTGTTTATGACTACAAATGTCTAACAAAGTGCTTAAAATTGTGTTTTTATGCAGTGTTTACAAAACCGTTTTGTAAACAAACAATATTGGGCTGCTTGCATAAGCTCACAGTTTTAACCACTTTCCCAGCCATTTGTTGCCATACACAATACAGTTCTGTGTTGTAATGTGTCTGATGATGTTGCATAACTTTTGGGGTGATATTTGGAGCATGTTTAAATGCTGTAAACACAGTTTTGAAAACTTGCCCCATTGGGTTAACGGTCAGGGCTTATTCTCTGTTCAAGGAAACCTATATGGTTAGACCAAAATGTCTTGCGTCTTCAGTATTGGCTAATCTCAAGTAGCTTGAGCAATAGAGCTCTTGTTGAAAATTGACAGGATTTCCCCTTTAAGGCCTTGAGAAACAACATTTATTAATTATTTTCAATACATTCCTTATTGATAACCCATTCCTGAACTTAATCCTTCTATTACATGAAAGCATCACACACAGCATGTCGACCCAGAGCCATCCCTGACATTCTTAACATACACAGAACTACAACTGGATGCCACTCTGCAAAAGTTATCACATTAAATCCTGTTCTTCTCAGCTGGATTTCACATAACGACATTCAACATTTGACCATGTCCAGTAGGTCACTATAAATGTTAGGTCTAAACACTTTAACAGTTCAACCAGCCAAACGGCCAATCACTACTATTGTCAGTGCATTTAATTGTAAGACTTTAAACGCTTTGCTAAAAGTGAAATGGTGTTTTTGTTTGGTGTGCAGGTAATAAGGCCACTATTAGTATAGGCAGGACCTGCTCTGTAGTGGCATCACAGACCTGCCCTTCATTCATTGGCTGAGAAATTGAATAGGGGGTATTTCCTTATTTTAGCTTAACTATTTAAGGAATGTTTTCATTCTGAAGCCATTTGAAGCTGATACACCAATTGTGTCATTTGATAGTAATAGAAAAACTGGACACTTCACCTCACAGATTTTTAAAGAGATGTTTTGGATTTCCATATTTGCACTTCTAAAAATGTGTAAGTTCTTTCAAAGCTTTTATATTATTTCATATCAAGTGAACAGGATATTGAATATTTTATATATGTTATTGATTACACTATAGAGAATGCCACTACCCTTCTTCCTCCATGTTTATTTTTATTGGCAATTATAAAACCAAGTACCTTTCTAGGCACAACGGATGAAATTGACCAATTAAATAGCGTTAAAGAAGCAGATCCTGGAGAGACAGTGACTTTGGCATGCTTTTACCCCACAAAATACAAGGACGAAACAAAGAACTGGTACAAGCAAATACTGGGATTAAAACCTCACACAATTATAAGACAAAAGCGGGGAAGTCCATCATGGAACCCTCTTTTTGATGCAGACTTTCAAAGAGGACGCATGACTACACTGCAAGCAGAAAGATCATTTAATCTGACCATCACAAACATCACATCATCAGATCAAGCCACATATTACTGCGCAGCCACAATATTTGATGAGCTGAAATTTGGAAATGGAACATTCTTGGCAGTCAAAGGTAATACATATTGATATACAGTACATTATATCCCCTCTGCTTCTTGTGTAAAGTCTATGTGATATAATTTGAAATCATGATTTCTTTTAAATTTATAGGACCCAGAAAATCCAACATTAGCTGTAATGAGAACACTGCATTCCTCTGTGCTAAAGCTTACTGCTGCAACAGGGAGATAACAACTGGAAACAAGTCTTGTTTAAATGCAGGTATTCTATCATGGAGCATAATTATTTTAAATTCAGTACCACTTTTTATGAACTCGGTACTTTCTGGGTTATATTTGTAATGCTTAATAACTAATTACATTAATGTTCCTTTTACTCTTTACACATTCTGATGATTGTGCTCATAGAGCATGTAATCAAGCCTTCATGACTTCTGGTGATGTGCATTTTCCAGAAACGGCTTTCTATCCTCAAATGTACGGGCTGTTGACTTTGTTGGGGATCACTACTGGCTTTGCATGTTTAATCTACCAGTTCAAAAAACAGAAACACAACAGAGGTATTTTTCTTTTCAGAAATATATTATTTTATACATACAATATTTGTTATCATACTTCCATCTTTTTTGTCTTGGTCTTTTGGTCTCACAGTTCTTTCTAATGGTGTATGTTCCTTTCACTGCAATGGGACTTCCCAACAATTTACGGTGATATCTATTAATAATGGACCGTAGATAAGTATAATGGACCACTATCAAGGAAGTGAAATGTAATGTTGCCTTAACGATGCTTCTTTGAGCTGGAACATTTGATCATCATTTTGCAGCATCAGTAGTTACAACATGAACTATTTATCAACTGGATTATGGATCATCTGTTCAAAAGTAAAATTGTTTACATTGTTGACTATACAGTGATACTGTGGCCAAATAATGAGGGAAGTTTATGAAAGCACTGAAAGTTTAACCAATTTGATATTGTGTATTTCAGGACAGTCTTCTCTGGAACAGACAACTTTGACCAAAGAACCCTCTGGTCAGGTAGGCCTATTGAGAAATTACTTTGTTCATTATCCACAAATAAGTACAAATCACAAACTGTGTGGTTAATTTGTAGGGGTCTAAGGTCACAGCTCATCGTTGATATTCTTCCACAGTACAATATGATATTAAGCTATAATGTGACTGCTCACACTGTACAAGTAAAATAACTACACACAGGTTTGATTTTCATCCAATCATACGATTGTCCCACCACAAGTGCGCTGAAACCCAGCCCGATCCAAAACAAAATCTTACAGGAGTTGCACAGTGTATGCCCAACATTTAATACTACTAGCTGTCAACTGTAAATCTATTTGTCATATTCAGATGCTTATTGATGATTGCATCACCACAATGGTTGTTTACAACATGAAGACCATCCAGTAAGAAAGAAGACTGAAGTGGTAGTGCTATGCAGTTTTTTTTCCAGGACTTGTCCTTGTAGTCCAGCATTAAGGAACCAGACTATTCCTTTTCATTTTGTCTCTTGGCCTCTAAAACAAGTCCATTATAACAAATTGTAATTAAGTTGCCAAACTGCTTTTGTTTGTCCTGTGCTTTTTTTGAACATTTTTGGATTATGTGTACGGTGAGGTCTGAGGGTCTGCTCTTGTGAAATGACTATCTCATTGTATTTGTCTGAATTAAATTATGGTAGCGCTACAAAATTGTTTAATGCATTGTTAAACGTCTTTTTTTTTACTCTTTAAGATTGTAATACATTCTATATTCATCCATTAAAGTGAAAACTTGCTGTTGAATATTGTCATTGAATTCAAACACATAAACCCATTTTGTTGTTGTACACTAAACAAGATTAGCGTAGTCATTGGAGTCAGTGGACATTGAGGGGCGTGGCAAAGCTGACTACAGCTACGGTGGCTTCTAGCTGACAAAAATCTAAAACATGGTAACAGCCACCTGTTACAGTTGGATAAATGGAAGTTTATTCACACCAGCCATCCAGGATATGCACTGTGTTATGCTGGGTACCTCCCACACACAACTGGACAGGAAATTAGCCAGGCAAACAGCATCAAGTGGCTCCGCTCAAATCTCATTTATCTCCACTACATAGTCAGAAAGTAGCCTGGCAATGCCATCCTACGTACCTCCGCTAAACATTTATCTCCATACGTAGTCTGGTCTAACCCCTACTTTCGTTTCTCTCGGTTGCTCTATGGTTTAGCCAATCAGCACACAGTTTAGAGCGATGTCTCAAAATTTTGTAGTCCTACATGATAGGAACGCATATGTTATCCCCCCCCCCCACACACACACTTTTGAATTACATTCACAAAATTGGTACATGACATTAGCATCCATGATCTTGAGGATTTATTGCCACTACGATGTCAAAATAGATCACAACTCGCTAGAGATCTGTTATTACTGAAAGCCAAAGTTGTAGGCGTCAGAGCCAGGCGAGAGAATACATCATATTTAAACGGAAACCTATTTCAATTGCTTTGGGCCAGACTGTGTGACCTAGTCAACAGTCGACTTCTCGCCCAGGCTAGTCAGAAAGAGCATAATGCAGAGAATAATGGAGTAGGGTCCGGCTGCGTCCTGCAAGACGGGGGCGTGTATTTTGAGGGGGCGTGTCTTGCAAAAAGGGGGCGTGTATTAAGTCGGCCCTGATTGGTCTGATTCACAACGGCGTGTACGACTCCAGTCCGAAGATTTCTTAAACTGGTCAACAGCCAGTACCCCATTGACGTGAATACATTCAGGGAAAGCCGGTCTTACATTAATAAATTCGCCTGTATGACTTATTATTTTGTATAATGAGATAATAACTGTTCACTGTTAAATCTAAAGACATAGGTTTTATAACCAGCAAATAAACTTGTTATGTTATACGATACACCTGTTACCCACTTAGCAACCGAATTAGGCTAATCGTTATAAACAGGGGTGCCTGCGCTGGTTTAGCTTGCTAGCTAGCTACAATGCTAGGTTAGCTTAGCAGATCGAGCAGGGAAAACTTGTCTGAAACCAATAAGTCTGGCGTTAATGAGTTTTTAGTTTGTTAAAAAGAGAGAAGGAATGATGACCGTTCATTCTGAACACGTATGTTTTGTGACCAGAAAATACACCCGTTGTGCGTCCAAACTCCATGCCTGTTAACACCCACCGAGGTAGCAAACATACCGGCGCCGGTCTGCCATGCTTGCCATACGGCCAGGTTAGGAAGAGATATGTCGGTAAACTCGGTCACAAATTAATAAGTTCGGCATTTATGTTTTTGTAAACGGATACTATAAATGCGATAGAAATGACTGTTGAATGTGAAATATACAGGTTTTGTAAGAAAATGCATATTTGGTGAAGGAGGATGTATGCTTTTGACTAGTGTTTGGTTGACAACTTTGGGCTTTTGCCACCCGGAAGAGCGTCTGTCATGGTAAATTGGTCTAAAGTTGCTTACAAATAAACTTCAACAGCACAAAGAAAAAGCACATACAGTGCACATTACAAGACTATGATTTTGTTAATTTTTACACTTCTCTGGGCTTCGTTGGAAAATTACTCCCCGATTTCAGTAGGAAATCACAATCCTACGCATTACGTCATCACGCTACAGCAGTTCGTGTGGCCGCTGCTGAGATTGGTCAGTCGTTGTATAGGCGTGTCTTTCACGCGAGGGGCGTGTCTTTGTCCACGGGGCGTGTCTTGGCAGGAGGACGCAGGACGCAGTCGGACACTATTGGAATAATGTGGCACTGAGCTCTGCGGGCCAATCAGTGAACAGAGTGAGAAATGGAGACTATATCAGACATCATGCCTTGTTCTAGTGCCAGAAAGACTAAAAAAAAAAAAAAAGAAAAATGTTGTGTGCCTGTTATGTAGTTAGTTCACTAATTTTACAGCAAAAATTGCACGGTACCCCTTTAATGTTTATCAGATGTGAATGTATTAATATTTATCAGAAGTGAACTCTCTCCATATATGGTTAACAGGATGTTTTTATAAAATGGATAGTTCCAGTCCTTGATTATGATTGGCTGAATCACATTTGATGTCGTTGTATATTCCCTGATATAGCACGGCTGAGGCTGCATTTCATAGACTATGCAAGTCCCGCCCAGTTACGCCCTCGAAAAATCGGCTAAGATCCCAGGAAATATGCCGCCCATTCATTTTTGCCATTGACGTTTCGAAATCTCTTGTTTAAAGGCGCTTGAGGCCTTCACTCGGTCTAACCAGCTACGAGGTAGGTGATGAGCGTGTAACTGTTCCATTCTGAGTAAAAATGTGAATTAAAAAAGGAAAAAAGTCGATAGGTACAAATGTGTGTACAAATTTGTGGCACTAAGTGAAGGAACTACCCGTCCCATAAGTCATTGTAAGCAATAACATTTCTTAAAAGATAGCTCTGGAGTGAATTCAAGTATAGTCCTGTTGAATGTGCCTGCAAAGTACATTAGTTAGCAAGTGGAACAAAATAATTTGGAACAGCATAGACCGAATGCGAAACACTTTATATTGAGTCAAAGGTACCTCAGATCTTACTTTCGGTTTTGAATAGTCAGTTTCCATTGATTGAGTGTAAAGTGCTTGTTCGCTTCTGCGTTTGCATTCGGTCTGTGCTGTTCCAAAATATTTTGTTCCACTTGCTAACTTGTGCATTTAGCAGGCTCGTTCAACAGGACTATGCTTGAATTCACTCCGAAGCTTTCCTTTAAGTTTATGCCCTACGGTAGTTCACTGAGCCTCCTCAGAGTTGAGTGCTTCACAGTGACTAACTTCGTACAGTTTACTGCAAGTAGATTTCGCTTAAAATATGTGGAAAACATGTTTTATCTGATCGTTTTTATTTTCTGATCTTCCACAATCCTGGCACCATGTTCTCTGAACCCCTCTGAATAGCAATTAGAGAGTTAATTTCATAGTGAAGGAGTTTATGTTTTGGAATAAATTGTTCAGCTTCACTTTGCTCGCTTCATGCCTTAAAAAAGCCCTCAGCTGTACTATATTAACGACATAGAGGAATGGATTCCATATTCTGATTTTCTCCACAATTCACACCTTGAATAAGCATAACCTACAATTATTTAAATGATTGCGGGTACTGCAAGCAGTGTTTTTATAGGGTTCACTGAGGGTTCCTTTTTTATTTCAGAACTGTGTTAAGGCTATTTAAATGGATAGTTACCTTTTTTAAATAGGTTATTCTCCCTCTCACCTGAGTTACATAATATGGGTAATAGCAGTTTGGTCTCAGTGCAGGCCCCTGTCTGGCAACCACAATTTTAGCTTAGCATAGGCACTGGAATGTAAAGTAGGCAGATAGCAACTCTTTGGCTACTTTATTTTCCAGCGCCTATGCAAAGGTAAAGCTAAAAGTTGGCTTTAAATGCTTTTTTTATTTTGGCTAAATGCTTTTACCCACATACAGTATGTAAATCCAGGTAAGATGGATATAACCCATTTTCATAAAAAGGTGGAATATCCCTTTAAAGGATAGAATTGAGTGAAAGACCAAGATTTTATTTTTGGGCCTTATATTTACAGTAAAATACATAAACAAAATTGTCTTCCTGAATGTAATAAAGTATCTACCACTTTAACGGTGTAGGTTACACACAGCAGCACAGTTAAGCCTCGATTAAATAATGGCAACTGAAGTGTAGTGTTGTGTCAGGAAAATCAGTTAGATCAGAACACCAAATTAATCAGAAAATGCTGTCCGATCATAAGTAGGGATATGACTTGGAGGAGGGGCATAGTGACATCATGTGGACATCATTTATGTCACTGGATGGCTCAACAGGAAACCATATTTCATACCTCAACAATTCAAGTCTTCATTGCATTTTGAATCCACTTCAAACAAAGCTGTTCTTGTGTGTGTGTTGTTCTTAGTAGGCATTCAGTGCAATACTTGCAATGGGAAATGGAATTGTGATTTGGATAATTGTCATCCTTCTTTTGAAAATATGTAAGTTCATTTAAAGAAAAAAGTTACTTGTGATAATTACTGTTAATATCATTCATTTTATTTAATCACACAGTGTAATGTTTTCATCATAACTTATTTCATGATCACTTTGGTATTCAAAGGGAAATAATGTAGTACATTTTTATTGTGAAATTCACATGTAAGTTTAACTATTATATTTTTCTAGATGAAGCTCACAATGTCATTCAGTCAAGGCGATTGACAAAAGCTCCACTTGGAGGAACAGTGACTTTAGATTGCTTTTACCCTGTGGATTTCCAACATGAGCCACTGAACTGGTACAGGCAAACCCTGGGACTAAAGCCTGAAGTAATGGTTAAAATGTGGAGGGACACGGAGGCGTGGAATCCTTACTTTAACGAAGACTCTAAAAGTGGACGTATTACAGTACAGAAGTCTAAGGACACATTTAACCTGACCATCAGAAACATCCGATTATCTGATGAAGCAACATATTACTGTGCTGCCGCCATCTACAATGAGATTAAATTTGGAAATGGAACTTTCTTGGCTCTCACAGGTATGCCATGAAATATTACATCCCTCCCATGAAATATGCAGAATATTTGCTTTCACTCAGGGGTGAAAGTAAGCCTGTACGCACCTTAACCTATCATAGGGAATAAGATTCACAGGTGGTATTTAGTAGTGGTAGAGAAGAGGGTTTCTGCATGCCAACCAAAAACCCATATTAAAAATAAGCATGCACTGATAATGTAAAATCATATCTACCAACAATTTGGCACTGAAAATGAGCGATATTCTGCTCATCTAATGCCAATGTAGCAGGGAGCCTCCCGTCCTGAAATGGGTTTTGGCAAGTTGGGATGTCTAGTAGTGGAGTCTGCTACTAACCATGCTTCATATGTACAGTACATATCATAGGGCCTAAATAACACATATGTCCACTGTTGTTTTGATAAAGTTGTAGTACCGGTAAGAAATTGACTTTCACCCATCTTAATATTGTTACTTCACAGGACACGTCAACCGTAGTTTCAATGACAATACAGCATTCTTCTGTATGGTGTCCAACTGCGAAAGTTTAACCGCCAGAAATAAGACTGAGTTGAACAAAGGTAATTAGCCTATTATTATTATTAATAATAATAATTTTGTTGTTATTGTTATTAAAATAAACATGCTTATGAGGAATAACTGTAGCCTATCGACATAAGACACATTCTGCCACACCATCATAATGTTGTAACTCAGAAATGTGAATAGAACTCACAGTGTTGTTTTGTGTTGTGTTTTCAGAGAAAACTATAGATCCTGTGGTCTTTGGTTTGATTGGTGTTTTGGGACTGTGTTTTGTGCTCATATCTTATCTAGTCTGTGTCATATACCAATACAAGAAACATAAACATGACAAAGGTATGTAGTCAAAATTATTTGTAAATTAATGTAATTTTTCAAATTATATTGATATTATCCAGAAAACCCAATGAACTTTCCCCCATCAGAATTTCCCTCTCTAATACAGACATCTTCAATAAGTGATTTCTTACCTCAGGTAAAATTTTCAAATTGAATGAAATTTCTACCTTTTCCCTGTTACCAGATGTGGTATAATTGAGGTCTAATTAATCGGTACTGATATCTTGTTAACCTACCCAACTGTTAATTTTCAATATAACACTTCATTTTCTCATTATGTTGTACATTTAGATGGATGACTGGCTCATGACAACAGTGGTTTACACCATTAAATCCTTCAAGCAAGAAAGAAAAGTGAGGAAGTAGAGATAGATTTTTTTTTTCTATGACGTGTCCTTGTGATCCACTTCTTCACCTTCTGTATGAAAGGTGTAATAATAATGTCTGAAACACAATCTGCTTTTGTCTGTCTTCTACTGTATTCAACATTGCTGTCTATTTCCTGTGTAATATAAAGCCTAGAATCTATATGTCTGCTGAAAAATGACAAATGAAAGAATCTCAACGAATTAAATGAAATATGCGTTGCAAACTGCTTTGATATGTCATATGTCTTTACTGCTTTAGATTTTTTTAAATGTAATGTGCACTGAATTCATGTATTAAAGAAATCTATTCATTATTTGATTGGACTTGAAGCTGTTTTGTTGTCTTTGACCATAAAAACTTTACGCTCTATGTTTATTTTTTTTTTTTTTATTACCTCCGCCAAGGAGGTTATGTTTTCACCGGGGTGTGTGTTTCTGTCCGTCTGTCTGTCTGTGTACAACATAACTCGAAAAGTACTGCATGGATTTTGATTAAATATTTGGACAACGTGTGTATAGGGACAAGTAAGAGCTGATTCGATTTTGGTGGCAATCGGTGATCCAGAACACCATGTGTGACCACGATGTCTTGGCAGAGGTCTGCGCTGAGCACTTTTCTTGTATAGTTATATCTCATTCAGTCATTGGACTTACAGTATGCACATCACTCAAGGTATTAGTTCAGACTAAAAAAAATGTCTAAATAGATACTTTAAAATGTACCTTATTGTCCATATGGAGAGTGCTACAGTTGCAAAGAAAAGCATTTCAAGTCAAGTGGGGGTTGCTGTCTGTTTCACCATACACACTGTACATAGTGAGATGAAGTGTTTCACCATCAAGAGGTGTTACAGCCTGACAAGCTGAACTATAAAATATTTTGTATTGCCAAGAGACAAAGGATAGATCACGGCTCAATCAAAGGGGCGTAATCTTTCAAACTTCCTCTGCATGCAATAGTATAAGCCAATTCAAGAATACCTAGCTGTGATGGCACTGCTGAGGATGCTCTCAGTGGTCCCTCTGTAGAAGGTTCTCAGGGTGGGAGAGGGGAGGTGGGCTTCTGCAGGAAGTAAAGATGTTGCTTGAGACAGAAAAGCATGGACAGAAACACTAACTGAAAATATTCAAACACGGGGGCGGCGTTCTGCCTCAGTTGGCTAAGGTGTGTCTCTCTCCCACTCATTCCCTGTCTCTACACTGCCCTGTCTAATAAAGGTGGAAAACGACCCAAACATATCTTTTATTTAAAAAAAAAGAAAATAGTCAACACAAGTAGAGAGTTCAGTTATCAGGTGTTCACTGTAAAGTGCAACATTGATACAGACAGCAAGTACGGTTAACACCCCCAAAATGCGAGGGTGGGGTCAGTGTGGGTGTATAGCCAGCAATGCTGTTTGCACCCGGTGGGAATAGCAAATGTGGCTATTTACACCCAGGTGTGTGTAGCATGGAATTGCAGAAAATACAGAATCCTGCTCCTCTACAAATCATTTAAACAATCTCAATAACTTTTCTGATAAACTTGTAGTCCTCTGTGGTCCTCTGATTAGGACCATTAGGCCATCTCTCAAACAGAATTAGGACAGAGCTGCTTCCATGTTCGCGCAGCTACACATCTACATCTATTATCACCCCTTTTCGGTTCTGAAATACCGAAATATAGAAGAGTGGTGCACACACTTGGAGGTGCTGCTAGGCGCAATGAACTATATGAATGAGTGAAAACTATAGCGCACCCTCAAGTCTGTTTCTTAATTTATTTTCACTAACGGTTCAGCTCTGTGGCCTTTGCCAAGGCCTTTTGTCTATAACCCCTCAGTCAATCCAATTCAGTCAAACCATTCAGTTAATCATAAACTTACAAATAAAAACGGTAATATATTGACCTTTAAAAAGATTAATAAAAAAAACACTTCCTTTGCTTCACTCTGATTTTGAATCCAAGTCTTATTGTTTCGCATGCACTCTCCTTGTCCACTGTGCTACAGCAACCATGAGAGAATACTGAGAAGTTAGCAATTTACTTCTGTTTTTGTAGGTTGCTAAGTTGCCACAGATTCATTTGTTTCTGTCGATGTGTCAATCCATTTCTAGCAAACAAAATATTGTGCACATTCACTGAATGAAGATTAGAAACCTTCTCCAATGGCAAAATTATCAAGGAATCATTGCATAGCCTAGACCAGTGGTCCCCAAATATTTTTCCTCAAGGGCCGAATTTTATCAAGCAAAGCAAACATTAAAAACCACGTGTTGAAAGGATGCTAGTTAGAACATCACTAAGTTGTCCTCTTTTAGCCTTCTGCTTTCTTTAATGCACCTCAATAAACTTCATATATAGTAAGATTGCCTGTATAGGCCTACTGTTTATGAGGTCTGTAAGCATGTTTATGGTGAAAACTGATGTCAGATGGTGCTGCGGGCCACTCATTTGGTTCCTGCGGGCCGGATCTGGCCCACGGGCCGCCATTTGGGGACCAGGGGCCTAGACTATTCCACAGACAGAAATTTGAACGTTTGCAGTATTTTTTTTGTGCCTGTGCAAATGTGTTTGTTATTGTGAGTATAAATAGCATTTTTGGACTCTATGGCCTAATTGCACCCAGGGTGCAAATAGACAATCCAGCAGCACTCAGTGACCATTATACCTGTAACACCAGCGCATCCTGGTGGGGTAACTTTTTTGTTTCTCGATTTGGTTTCTCTGCGTGTGTGTGTGTGTGTGTGTGTGTGTGTGTGTGTGTGTGTGTGTGTGTGTCTGTGTCTCCCCTGGAAATCAAGCATGCATGCATGCATGTATATTTTTTACAAATAAAAATGTTCAGCGTTATGCTAACTTAGTGTACGCTATATATTTATGAGAGGGAGGCTGGATCTACTGCTTTATCACTGACATCACATCTATGTCCTTGACGCGATTGGTTGGAAAAATTCAACAGGAAGCAATTTTTTTTCCCCTTATGCTCACCTATTTAGGTGTTCTCACACACGCTATTTGTAACTGAGACACCAACTGTGTTAGTGTACATCAGTCGCGTCAACAATGTTGTCAGTATATATTCAGAAAGAAATGTTGTGGATATTTATATTTTCTTTTCTCAAATCGTGTAAGTTCAATTTACTATGCATTTTTCTCATTTCAGTCGTTCAAGCTGTTTCTCAATATGGATATTATCTCCATACATTTTTTTGGATATGATGATTAAATTGCAGTGCAGAATAATATGAATTTAACCATGTTTAATGGATATGCACACTGCAACCATCAAACTGACATGAAGGGTACTTTTCTGCAACAGGCATAACAGATGAAATTGATCAGTTAAGTGGAGTTAAAGAAGCTAATCCTGGAGACACAGTCACTTTGGAATGCTTTTACCCCACAAAATACAAGGACGAAACAAAGAACTGGTACAAGCAAATACTGGGATTAAAACCTCACACCATTGTAAGACAAAAGAGGGGAGGTTCATCATGGAACCCTCCTTTTGATTCAGACTTTCAAAGAGGACGCATGACTACACTGCAGGCAGAAAGATCATTTAATCTGACCATCAGAAACATCACATCATCAGATGAAGCCACATATTACTGCACAGTCACAATATTTGATGGGCTGAAATTTGGAAATGGAACATTCTTGGCCGTCAAAGGTAATCCTTACAGTCTACTCATAGAAACCACTCATAATCACTCAGTTTATTGTGTAAAATGCAAAAAAAGACTGTTAAAAAATGTTTTCTTTTAAATCCATAGGACCCAGACTGTCCAACCTTAGCTGTAATGAGAATACAGCCTTCCTGTGTGATAAAACCTGTGGCAGCAATAAGACAAATACTGGAAACAGGTCTTGTTTGAATGCTGGTATGTCTTCATAACACCTGGTTTTTGCCTGAAGTATTCAGGTTATAAGGATTATTTCAAATGTGCTTTATTGATGTACAACCATCATCTTTACACCAAAAAGAAAAGTCTCAGAAATATGTATTTGTTTTGTTTTCTAGAAATGTCTTTGTATCCTGTTGTATATGGACTCATTGCTGTGTCAGGGATGTAGTTTTGTGGTCATTTCTGTTTTGGCCTATTTCATTTACCAGTACAGAAATAACAGTAAACAAGGTATTTTTTGTTCCTTTATAAAGATTTAGCTTGTTTGTATTATTTTATTTTATTGACTCTATTGGATATTTATATTTGATTGCTCATTTTTCTTATTATGAATATTCATTCACTGTCTATCAATCTTTTTGTCTATCTGTGATTCAGACATTAGTTCTCCTCAAGGGCACAATGACCATTCTTTGCGAGAGCCCCCAGCTGCCCAGGTACATGACTGACACAATTCTAATCAGACATGTTGGACAGAATTTGTTCTCACTGACTCAGTATTTATTTATTATTTTCTACAAAATTTATTTTCTACTAAAACTATAATTTTCTACTATTTGTCTGCTAACATTATGTTATTTATTGAACTAGGATGCTGAAGAACTGATGAATTACGCTGCCTTGCACTTCTCTGATAAGAAGACCAAAAGGCCAAAGAGGAAGAGAGACCTGCCACGTGAAAGTATATACTCGGATGTCAGACATTAATAAATGGGATTTAAAATTATTTGGATGTATTTTCATATCTGTTGTTTATATTATGTACAGTGTGGGTTTTTTTGTTTGTTTGTTTGTTTGTTTGTTTTTTCATATCAACATCAAAATGACTTAGAATGTGATTGACAGAGTATTCATTTTTTTTCTAGCTAAAGATATGTGCCACCTTATTTGATAATTTACTCATTTTCCACCTCCCTGGGGTAAACATTTGATTTGTACCTTTCTTCAGTTTATCCACCCAGAAGTTATTCACTTATTCACTTCTTCACTTATGAAGAAGTCAGGTTAGTATGAGGAATACCGGTATTTTATGACCACTTTTAAGCAAGATACTAGGTGAGATGCAAAGTAACTCCAAAAGATTCAATATGCTAACCTGATACTAAAAACATGACCATGACTGGATGAACTGAAGAGAGGTACAACTAAACTCGGAGGTGGAAAATGAATGGAAACTTAAAGGTGGTGTATTCCTTTAAAACTTGAGTGCATTACAAATATGTCATAGCATGTTTAACTTAGTTCACTATTTCTGAATAAATAACTGTGTACCAAAATCTGTAGGCTGGTTTCTAATATTCATTCATGCTCAAATGGAAATGCAGAACTGCCAGCACCCCAAAAATTAATTTGCTAATAGCAGAGAAATTGTTAGTACAGGGACTAGGGTAGACTGAGTACATTTGAGACAGGAGTACGGTTGAGACTTGTTAATATCTTGCGTGCACAACAAGCTAGAACTATGATTTTTGCTACACACATGGGCATTAGTACCCTCTTTAATCAGGGAAAATTTGGATATTGTGCAAAAACGCAACACAAATGTCAATAGAATAAAACATTTTTCACATTTAAACTATATATTATTAAAGGATATACATTACTAACATGATGGCTGTAAAGATAACATAATATTTTATAAAATGAGTGATGATAAAACAAAGAAAAAATATTTTTTCATCTTCAAACTTGATGTGCCTGTTGTATCTCTTTTTCTAAAGCTGATCTAGAGGAAAAAGTATGGATTTAACTAAAAAGAAACTCTAAAATTACATATTTTAAAAATGAGCCATCTTGGCTTGTCAGCCTTACAGCATTGTCAATGTGTCTCAACTGTACCATGCTGTGTCTCAACTGTACACAATACTTTAGAACTATGGGTACAGTTGAGATAAAATGCACCTTGAAAATAAACAACATAGGGATATAAGTTTTTTGTTTTATTGTAGTGCAGACTTAAAGGATGCACCATGTAAAAAAATAAGTAGTTTTCAATGTGTTTTCAGTGTCAAATATTTGAGTTGTAGCGGAGAAAGCAAAAACTGTCTCAACTGTACTCAGTCTACCCTACACTGTAAAAACTGAATAGTTCCTGGAGGAACCTGAGGTCTCCTCCAAGAACTAAAGCAGCTTCCATACTGCCCCAACAAACTCCAACATTGTAACAGTTGGAAGCTGTCAGAATTTGTCTGTTGGCAGTCTTTAGAATGTTCACAAAACCAGAATTGGGGTCTGAAGATGCACAGGCTTTTGCTAACTTTGCCCATTTTGCATCTCAAGCTTTTGAGGAATTACTCACCCGTAAATATCTACATATCTGCACACTCACATTCAGTATCAATCATCCTGATTGCTGCCTGGACTCTGAGGAAAAGGCAATGGAGATCCTGATCAGGAGCTGCAACAAAATGGAGGTCAATCTACAAACCACAAAACTCAGTTGTTCAATGGCCTCAGAAATTTTTTTTCCCCTCTTAAAGTGAGAGAAAAACACTGTTCCCCAGCTTTAGTGCACACAAGTATGCTATAATTGAGGATTTTGTTGCAGTATTTGACTTTTTGTCCGATTACACCAGCGTTTCTCAAAATATAGGACACATGACAGGTGTAGCGCAGACTGGCAACCTGGACGTATGCAGAGTTTTTTTTCAGTGCTTTATTAGTGG
Organism: Sardinella longiceps; assembly: GCA_027497455.2. Taxonomy (NCBI): domain Eukaryota; kingdom Metazoa; phylum Chordata; class Actinopteri; order Clupeiformes; family Clupeidae; genus Sardinella; species Sardinella longiceps. The sequence continues at coordinate 5,252,173 of JAODXP020000010.1, read as the reverse complement.
CCATAACTCATGATACTAAAGGAAAATACCGGAGTGAATTCAAGCATAGCCCTGTTGAAAGAGCTTGCTAAATGCACTAGTTAGCGAGTAGAACAAAATAATTTGGTACAGCACAGCCCCGAACGCAGAAGCGAACAGGCACTTTAAACTGAATCAATGGGACCTGACTGTTGGAAACCGAAAGTAAGATCTCAATGCAAAGTGTTTCTCGTTCACGTTAGGTCTATGCTGTTCAAAATTCTTTAATTTCATGTGAAATACTGTATATTGATGTTAGAAGGCTTGTGCAGCAGGCCTATGCTTAAACTTACTCAAGTATATTCCTTTAAGTAATTCATAATGAAAGAGAAAATAAACCTGTCAGATTACTCGCGAAGTATTCCTCACAGAGATATTCTGCGCAAATTGAGCCTTCCAACGGTGTTATTCGCAAGTTGCGGTGATGAGCGGTTCGGTTTTGGTTTTACATAAAAAATTCTAACATTAATGCGGTTGTATGCCCATCTATAGGCCTGTCCATTCATCTTGGAGAAATAGCTCATGATCTCTTCAGTTAAATAGGGCATATTGGATATCAAAATAAACAGGAGAATGTGATGATTTCACTGCCTTCAATACATTCCTCTCTGAATTATCCAGTCTTGAAATCACGTCAGATTATTGTCACAAGCATTGCCACAATTTATCAGCAGGTGAGGCGTGAACATTTTCTGCCTTCCAAAGTGGGGAATGACAGAAAAAGTTTGAGAACCACTGGATTACACTGACGTGATTCGTTTTCGTAGAATCTACTGTACGTCAATGATGATTACGTGAGATTTTAAGATGCATAGCCATACATTCAGAGTGGAAACTAGTACAGTACTGCCAAACTGAGTTTGGAATGGTCAGTCCTGAATTTTATGTTAAGGTGGTGATGAAAGCCATAGTACAACTTTCCATTATATTCCATTGCTTAGCATCTTACAAAAAGTGGCTGAACATGAAGCTTATCAGAGATATAGACCCTACCAATAATGATGAACTTCGGGGCTTCTCGGGTCTTATGCAAAAGCAATCCATTGCTTTGTCAAAGAAACACAATATAGCTTAAATTTTACATGGATGAATTTGAAGTTTCAAATCCATTATTGGCTCTAAAAGGAAAAAAATTGGAAATCTGGACTGAAAATACATAACTGAATTTCAGAACACATATCTTTCCATCCTACACACATACATTACATTTTTACACGGCTCTTTATAATGCTGTAAAATGCTCCATCCACTTCAATGAGACTTTCAAACGTTGTACTGTCTGATATTTCTTAATAACTGACCACTGCTAAGTTTAACAGACCGCTGTCAAGGAAATTGATCTTTTCTCCTCTGATTCATGTTTTTCATATCACTCCACAAGTAGACCCGTCACTTAAACTTAAAGCAATTAGTCACCTGATCCGGGCCTAAGACAGCTGATCTGCAAAACATCCTGCATAATGGAAATCCCGTTTTATTTAAATTTCAACATTTTTGGGGAGTACAACACCATTCATGGGCAAAGGCTGATCTATGGCCCAATCTGGTTAACAGCAAAGGAAAGAAAAAGGGAATGAGAAAAAAAAGCAATTAAGAGACACAAAGATTTGAACGAGAGCGACATATACCAAATCGAAGAGAACAGACATGAAGTAAACACCAAACGAAGCACAGTGTGGGCCATGTCTGTGTTCACTGATTGGCTAAGAGAGAGTAAAAATCAAGTTTTAATGGTTCGTAAACAGCAGAGGAGGTAAATCATCTGTTACGTGCTTTCTATCCGCCGGTCCAAAACACAAATGGACAAACCTATTCAATTGCAAGTTATCAAGCACTTAAGGCAGGGATAGCTCGCAAGTTCTCTAGATTAGACACACTTCGCATCAGGATAGGATGGGAGATATTCCAGGATAACGACCACCTCACAGAACGTTATCCCTTACTTACATTCCATACAATCTGAATTGATGCACATATTTATATAGAACCCATGATATCTATGAATTGATATCCTATGAAGAAGTAGTTAACCTTTGCTGAATGACATTGAGATTTTGGAAACACAGAGATTCCTTTTGTGGTGTGGAGGGGTGGAAAGGGTCTTCCAGGGAACCATAGCTACCATTTCAGCTGATAACCTATCATCTCAAGTTAACATCTCAAGACAAGAAGTTTTAGCTGGGGGAAAATCTGCAGGTTCTGTGATGCCACACATGAAGACATTGTTGAAAGCTTCTTGCTCAGGTGCGTAGGAGAAGACCATCACAGATAAAACTCTCGGAAGGAATCCTGCACACTGACCATTACGCAAGCAAAATGTTTATTAAAGGTTAAGAAAATTACAAAGTTCATCTTAGACCTTCATCATGTGTCCTAGAGACACATCAAGACATTAAAAGGACATTCACTGAGGATGATTTCACACCAACCAATTATCGCTACCAGTTACAAACAGTGAAAGCAAATCCAGAACACACTGGGATTTGTGGCTTCAGGAATCAATGATATCTCTCAAGATTGCAATTTGTGCCCAATAGTTTAAGTACTTGTTCACTCCAGATATAATACATGGTTTTATGGAGGGCATTTTCCCAGCCATTCTAAGTTTAGTGTTAGGAAAGCTGGTGAGGGAGATGCAAATCAAATTATCCCAGCTTATGCATGGAGTCCATAACAGAACTTCAAAACAGGGCATATCTCTAATGTCAAAGTAGACAGCCTTTTACACCACTAAAGACTGTGTACATGACAGATGGGTGTCTTAAGAAGAGTAGTGCTTAAGAAGCAGTAAACTGAGTTTGGTCACGTTTAGGTTTGGTCACATTTAGGTATGCTTAGGTCTGCCTGGCTGCACCAGGTCAACACCAGCACAAGAGAGATTACTAAAAATATCTCAGGATTACACACATACTTCTTTTTCAAATAAACAGGAACACTATTTAGTGGAAATTGTCATGATTTGCCAACTCAATCTCAACACTACAATCATTGCACTTACTGCACTCAACATATTTAACCCCCTGTCCCAATTCCACTTCCTATACCTTCTCTCAACACCTACATGCGACTTCTGCAGACCCCTGAGTGACACTTCTGGTTTTATGATCCAGATCAATGAGAACAGATAGCATGGGCAGTTTGACTGCCTCATCAAACATTCTAACAGGTACATGAATTGTTCATTCAACTTTAATTTGGATGTGCGCCAAGCTTATTTTAGTGCAGCAACATACAACCAAGCCCTTCAATGATACATCTATTCATACAGACAGGAACTGAACCCACTTTCCTCCCATGTGCACGAATATACGCAGTATCTTGCTCTGCCCCTCCACCATCTTTGGTTAAAAAGGTGAGAAAACCATTCAAAGAAGAGCAGTTCAATCTCTTGAGAGCTCAAAGCAGTATAGTACTGTAAGTAGCAGGTGATGATATTGGCCCCCACTCCTGCTCAATGACTCCAGATGAACATAGATGGACATAACACTACTCTTAAAACGGCTGAAATAAATTTGTCATCAGATCAGTTAAATATTTGATCGATGGGTTTCCCACCATCACAATGTAGCTTGCCTGCTCATATGAGTGTACTGTAACTTGGAGGTTGGACCTAGTGACATCACGTGGGAAAGTTAACAGGAAGTCATATTTCTTTGTAGCTCAGCATTTGAAGACTCTCATTTCATTTTGAATCGACTTCAAACAAAGGCATACATTGTGTGTTTCTGCAGGGACAGCAACTTCAATTAGTGTACAGTGGAAAAAAAATGTTTGCAATTGGAATATTGCTTTGGATATTTTCCATCCCTCTTTTACAAATGTGTAAGTTTTTTTTCCTTGATTTAAATTGCATATTACTCATTGATGTGAATTTAATTACATGTATATATAAGTTTGAAAGTTTTTTTGTTGTTGTAACGATTAACGAACATAATTACTTTGGTTTAAAACCTTACATAGGCCTACAGATTATCTTATCATACGCCCATGTGATCTCCCTAGATGAGGCTAATGCCATCTATCAGTCGAATCGTGTAACAAAAGCTGCAATTGGAGGAACAGTGACTTTGGATTGTTTTTTCCCTGTGACCTTCGAAAATGAACAACTGAACTGGTACAAGCAAACATTGGGACAAAAGCTTCAGCTAATTGTTACAATGTATAGAGAAACTGTCATTTGGAATCCTCCTTTTAATGTCAACTCTGATAGTGGACATATTACAATACAGATGTCTGAGAGAACATTTAATCTGACCATAAGAAACATCACATCATCCGACGAAGCAGCATATCACTGTGGCGCCACCATGAACAATTATGTTACATTTGGAAATGGTACATTTTTGGCACTCTCTGGTAGGATATGCATTGTTGCATACTGTACAATTTAGTAGTCTGATGATATGATCATATGGGAAGATTTTATTTTGATTTCATGAACCTACATGTATTAACAGGACAGTTCAACCGCAGTTTTAATGATGACACATCATTCTACTGCACAGTGGCCAACTGTGGACAACTAAACACCAAAAACAAAACAGATCTAAATACAGGTATTATAAATATTATTATTATTATTATTATTATTATTATTAGTAGTAGTAGTAGTAGTAGTAGTATCAGCCTATTATTGATGTTATATTTTATTAAAAGCATTTTTTTATATATATATATATTTTTATCAATATAGTTGTTGCAGGGATGATAATGGTAATAAAATTGGTAATATTTTACTCAGTACAATTATGAGTAACTCAAGGTACAATGCATTTTTAATTTGGAATGAAGTGGCGTTTTTTCCTTCGTACAAATTCGCCATAAATCGCTCAGAGGTCAGCAAGGGTAACGTCTGCTGTGCCTGAATTGATGTAGAACTTTACAGCCTACACTTGTCATTCTCAACATTCATAATGAATTAGTGAAGGTCATGGTCTACCGTGGGCCCCGAAGAGTAACTTAAAAGTAATGCAACAGTAATGTAACGCCTTATATTTTCAAAACACTAATATTGTAATGTAATGGATTACTTTAAAATGTCAGTAACAAGTAATAAATAATGCATTACTGTTTTGCAGTAATTCGCCCAACATTGTCTAAATGCTAGCTGAATAGTCTACAGAGTTGTGAGTAGATTGACCCCTTGCTCAAGGTGTGACAAAAAGATTCAAACAATAAGTGTAAAATTTACTGGACTAAAACACTTTTAGTTTATAAATATTAGTTAGTTTAGTCAGATTAATTGTTCATAGACCAAATACATGTGCAATTCTTCCAATTTGTCCTGATTGCTTGATAAAATGTGACCGTGTCTTGTTTGGGGCTGTGCTTTCAGAGAAAATTATGGATCCTGTTGTCTTTGGTTTGGCCATTGCCTTGGGACTAAGTTTTATTCTCATATGTTATCTGTCCAGTTTAATTTACCAATACACGAAACACAGACATGAAAGAGGTATGTAATCTGTGACACTGTGACACATTCATATTATTATAACATTACCTGTAACCCATTCATTCATTTGTTTTTTTATTTAGTGGAGTCCAGGCAAATAAACACAAACAGGTCCTTCAGCAACCCATCAAATGGACAGGTATAAAATGTCATCCTTGTGTTTCTCATATACATAAGAGGTGTACAGTACAGTATTCTAATTTTCCAAAAGTGAAGTACTGTGGTAAAGGAATGGTATATAGACTATACTGTGGTTAAAGACCTAACATGAGCCTATGCTTTGTCCAGGATGCTGAAGAACTGATGAATTACGCTGCCTTGCACTTCTCTGATAAGAAGACCAAAAGGCCAAAGAGGAAGGGAGACCTGCCACGTGAGAGCACATACTCTGATGTCAGACATTAATAAATGGGATTTAAAATGATCTGGATACATTTTCTTAAAGCTATTATGTGTGAAAACTATGCTACACTATGTGTGCAAATTTGGAGTAAATCAGCCCATATTCCTGTTGTTTTATGTATAAGAAAGACTGTATTTCTTAGGGTGCTTTAGGGTGTGTGTGTGTGTGTGTGTTCGTGAGTGTGTGTGTGTGTGTGAGAGAGAGAGAGTGTGAGTGTGTGTGAATGAAAGGAGTATGTGTATGTTTATATGAAGTGTAGAAAATGTGAAAAAAGAACAAGCTCATTGTACCATAACTGCATTATATCTGAACAAATTATCAGATGTGAATTTAATTTTCTGTAACCTGCCCCATGAGTTCGCAAAAAACAAACAACAACAAAAAAAGAAATTTCACGATCAAGTCAGTATGGCCAAGGAAGCAATTTCCTCAACTCTCCAGCTCAGAAAAAATCTGAAAAATCAGCACTGCTATCCACAGTTAAAATAAAGCTTGGACCAACTGTAATTCGCTTACAGGCCAGGTAGAGGGGTGGATAATGCCATATGCACTGTACTGAACTTGGTGCTCTCACACCTTGAGGCAACCAAGCTTTGCATGTCTTGTTTTTATTGATTTTTCCTCTGCTTTTAACTGTATACAGCCACATATTTTAGCAAATAGGTTGAAGACATATAGCATAAACCCTGGTCTTATTTCCTGGTTGATGGATTTTTTAACTGCCAGATCCCAACGTGTCAAAGTCAACAATGTTTTATCTGATGCCCTGCTTTCCTCCACAGCTTCTCCTCAGGGTTGTGCTCATGGCCCTGTGGTGTCTGATTTTACTAACTGGTGTGAGTCATCGTTTTTAGACGTAACTGTCAGCAAAACCAAAGAAATTATTATTGATTTTAGAAGAAACAAACATGCCATCCTGTATTTATTAATGCTTAGGAAGTTGTAGACGAGTACAAATACTTGGGCACCATTATTGACAATAGACTTACCTTTGAAAGACGTGAACACTGTAAGAAATCACCTGCACATGCATTTTTATCATAAACTGAAGACTTTAACATGGATAGCAGTTTAATGGGAATGTTTTACAGTTGTTTTATTGAATCTGTTTTAAAGCGTCAGGCCACCATTTGTGGAAATAAGTTCATTTTGCACCTCCCCTCGAGTTAAGAAATTGAGTTTTACCTTTTCTGTTCATCACGCCGTTCTCCGAGCCTTGCGATACGACTTGCAGCTCTAGCCTAGCATAGTTGCTTGAATCGGTTTTGAACAGCTAGCATCGCACCCGCTAGCATCACGCTTAAACGTAATAAATGAAGAGTTCAGATGCAAAACCCCCTAACTCCAATTGACCACTTTTTGAGAAAAAGGCCATTTTTATCAGGCGTTTACAGTGTTTTGATTGTAAACAGATATTTTAGACACGGCGGGGAGCAGGTTTTATTTTATTTTTTCACAAAAACATTTCATTTACATATTCTAGATTTATACAGGATTCACAAAATATCATTAACTCAGTTTTCACAAAAATGGTGTTTAGGGGTTTTGCATCTGAACTCTTCAAATATTTCCGGTAATTTTCCCATTTAAATGTCTTCTCATCTCTAGTTGAAAAATGTAATAATACTTGCAGAAAATTAAACGTGGCGATTTCTTTGGACGAATTGGTTTGGAACTATATCTCATTTCTGCGTAATGATCAATGCGCGTGGCGTAGCAGCACACTCATATCAAAGTCTCCCCCGAAAATAGTCCCAACAAACACAACAGAAGTTCATGTTACATTCACTACGTGTGTTGATTATTACGCCGAACTGGATTATAGTTCCAAGATAATTAAACCGAGGAAATTGCCACGTTTCATTTTCTGCAATTATTATTACATTTTCCAACTAGATATGAAGACATTTAAATCGGAAAATTACCGGAAATATTTATTACTTTTAAGCGTGATGCTAGCGGGTGCGATGCTAGCTATTCAAATCCGATTCAAGCAACTATGCTAGGCTAGAGCTGCAAGTCGTGTCGGCAGGCTCGGAGAACGGCTTGATGAACCTCGAGGGGAGGTGCAAAATGAACTTATTTCCACAAATGGTGGCCTGACGTTTTAACCCTCTCTTTTATCTGCTGGTTTGGCTTGCAGACACAGAAAATTAGGACCGCATATCCAACATAACCAGTCTGTGCAGCAAAATTGCCTATTCCGCCCAGAACAAGTATCCATCAAACCAGATCCCTCAAAAAAGCACAGGCAATTTTAGCTGATCCCAGCCACCCTCTGTTCTGAGAGTTCTCCCTTTTACCTTCTGGACATAGATTTGTTTTAAAAGGCTGCAGAACTAAGATTCAAAAACTAATTTTTACCTGCTGTAACAGTTTTCTTAAACAATTCTTGATCTTATTTATTTTTTTATGTATTCATGTTTTTATCACTGTCTGTACTGTGTCTAGTGTTGGTGAGTGTTTCTGCTGGCTGCAAACGAATTGCCCTTTGGGGACAATAAAGATAAACTTGAACAAGCTTTTCCAGACCACAGTTTATTTCTGAACATGGAAAGGCTAGTGGTTTGCAGGTCTTACACTAGAATTGAAGCTTTGCCTCCCTAGTGGTCCAAACTGTATCAGGCCAATCAAATCGTCCTGAGGGACGGGACACGTGATGACAGAGTTGCCGATCAGACGGCTTCGTTACAGGGAAATAAATGAAAATCTGTGGAATGGTACCAATAAATCGTTATCGTTTCATATTCCCCAACTGGTTGTCATTTCAAACCTAATGGTGTAAGTTGTTACTGTTGTTTTTTTTATCAATTTAACTTTTATTTCAGTCAGCCAATAATTACAAGTTGTTAGCGACCTCATGCTAGCAAGCTAGCTGATATAACATGTTAAACTAATTAGCTGGAGTGAATCAACATGTCGCCCTGCTTTTTCAGAGTGCTAGGTTCTATTGATAGCCACCCCAATGACTGAATTTTGAGCAATGTAGACCGAGATGGCAAAGCGACAGCTAATTCTAACTGATGCTAAAAAGCCAAACCCCAGTAGCCTGACTAAGCCACCCAAAGGACTAGTACTTAGACAGGTTACAACATCTACACTGTTAGACTTGTTAGACACTGTTTTTCTAAGTTTTTTTTATCGTAATTTACTGGCAACACTGTTACCTTCCTCACACATTTTCTCCACCCCACAGTGGCTTTCTCAGCTGGAACAAGATTCCTAAAAGATTCAGTGAGCAGTACTGTAATATGACAGAATTTCAAATCTCAGATTCCTTATAATGCAAGGTTGCCCTTGGGTTGAGTTTCTTGATATTATTTACATGGCAATCCTCCTTCCCTTTACTATGTCGCTGCTGCAGCCAAAGCAGCACTACACTAGACTACTACAGTTTGTGACTTCCAGCTACAGAGAGACAGGAGTGTCAAAAAACATTAAAAAGTGGTGCCTTACTGTAATTATTTAAGAAAACTAATACAGTGACTTACTGTAAATTCTAGAATGAACAAATGGTCAACCAAAATTCCCAGAATGTAATGGCAATTGCAGTTATTTACTACAAAATAATTCAAAGTTTTTATGATATTTCAAAAAGTATCAAACAGTTTGTTGTGGAGCGAGACCTTTAAGTGTAGATTGTGAAAGAATATCAAAAGACATCCTTATGGATTTGAGCTGGAATCACATTACAGTCAGACCTGCAAAGTTGAAATAAAACCGAATTACATTTACCATTTAGAGGAGAGGGATGCATCTACTGTCATTATGAAAATCCCCTAACACCAGAAAGGGAAGCCTACCTCAGAAATATGAGTTTGTTTTGTTTTCCAGAAAGTGCTTTGTACCGCTGTATATTAACATCCTGTGTCTGGTTGGTTTTGTGGTCATTTCTTGTTTGCATTTCATTTTCCATTATGGAAACCACAGTAACAAACGTTTTTTTTTTTTTCTTTCTTTCTTTTAAAAGATTTTTGTTTAGGCCACTAGTTTTTTGGTGGCTACTGTAAATTTTAATATATAGGAGCCATTTAAATATATTTATATATTATTTGATTTCCATAATTATTCATTTAGCTTTTATTATGACTATTCATTCACTGTCTTTCAGACAGTATGTTACACTGTATTTACAATCAGTTCTCTCTCAATAAGAGGGCAGCATACAGGAGTTGCTGTGACACGTCTACAGTATCTGTTGGCCTCTTCTTCAATCACTCTGGCCTCTAGTCCATTGGCATTTCCTGCCACTCAGACACACAGAAGACTTAAGAATATTTCTGACATAAATTAGTTATATTTACATTTATGTATTTAGCAGACACTTTTATCCAAAGTAATTTTTAAAAAAGAGGATTAACCAAGCTACATAGAAGAGGTCGGGAATCTCACTAGAGGGGGCTTTAGAGTGCAGAAATAGAGTCAAGTGCAAGGTGAGGGCTGTGGACAAGGCGGGGGGATGTAGAGTAAGAACTATAAGATGTTATCTGAAGAACTGGGTCTTCAAGAGACAGCGACACTTCTGCTCTGGTAATACTCGGTAGGTCGCCAACCTGGAACTACACATGAAAAGAGCCTGGATTGCCTTGTGCGAGGTGCTGGGACTGCCAGGTGGCATTCTTTTGATATCCAGGGTGGACAGACGGTAACCTTTAAGGATTATGCACTTTGTAGGCTCTACAAGCTGTATTTCGTTAACAAGTTGTTGATGATTCAGTGCAATACAATGTCCCAGCAAGCCTGTGTTTGTGTAACAGGCCTCACTGGCTTTGAGTAATATGGGTTAATTTTGTTTCTTTCAGGACTTCTGAAAGCAGAGAATTGAGTAAAAGGTCGAGATCAAATTTTTTGGGCCTTGGGTTGCAAGTGAGATACAAAACATAAAACAAAATTGTCTTACACAGTATATTACGTCTGCTCACTCCATGAGGTTTTATAAGGTAACTACCACTATACCATCGGCAGAGCAAGTTCTATCACGTCACTCTTGCATGCAGGACAGCGCCTTGATTGAAACTTTGTGGCTGAAGTGCAGTGTTGTTCCAGGAAAAACCTCTGATTATTGGGCATTTTCCATCGGAAACTAGCCGTCTGGTCATATGACTATGACTTGGAGGTGGGGCATAGTGACATCATGTGGCTGTTCTCCATATCATTGGATGGGTCAACAGGAAACCATATTTCTTTGTAGCTCAACAATTCAAGTCTTTCATTGCATTTTGAATCCACTTCAAACAAAGCTGTTTGTGTGTCTGTGTTTTTCTTAGTGGACATAGCCTAATATTAAGTACAATACCTGCAATGGGAATAGTGCTTTGGATAATTGTCATCCCTCTTTTGAAAATATGTAAGTTTGTTTAACAATGTTATTTGTTATATGTTCATAACTACTACTGTTTATTTGTATTCAATTTATAAAACACATAATGTTTATTAACTGATTTCATAATGACATGGGTATTCAGAGTGAAGCAATATGGTACATCTTCGTGCTTGCCTCTGAATTCACCTGTATGAGTAACTGTTGTACTTTTCTAGATGAAGCGCACAATGTCATTCAGTCAAGGCGATTGACAAAAGCTCCACTTGGAGGAACAGTGACTTTAGATTGCTTTTACCCTGTGGATTTCCAACATGAGCCACTGAACTGGTACAGGCAAATACTGGGGCTAAAGCCTGAAGTAATGGTTAAAAAGTGGAGGGACACGGAGGCGTGGAATCCTTACTTTAACGAAGACTCTAAAAGTGGACGTATTACAGTACAGAAGTCTAAGGACACATTTAACCTGACCATCAGAAACATCCGATTATCTGATGAAGCAACATATTACTGTGCTGCCGCCATCTACAATGAAATTAAATTTGGAAATGGAACGTTCTTGGCTGTTACAGGTATGACCTGATTTATTAGGCCTTCTGTACATTCCAAATATGCAGAATGTTTGATTTCACTTATCTCAATTTCATCTATGTTACTTCATAGGGCATTTCAACCGTAGTTTTAATGACAATGCAGCATTCTTCTGTATGGTATCCCACTGCGAAAATATAACCACCCAGAATAACACTGAGTTGAACACAGGTTATTATTATTATTATTATTATTATTATTTGAGGAATAACTGGATTATTACAAGACACATTCTACCACACCATCATAATGTTGTGTCTCATAAATGTGAATATAACTCATTGTGTTGTTTTGTCATGTTGTTTTCAGAGAAAACAATGGATCCTGTGGTCTTTGGTTTGATTTGTGTTTTGGGTCTGTGTTTTGTGCTCATATCTTATCTAGTAGGTGTAATTTATCGATACAAGAAACACCAACATGCCAATGGTATGTAATCAAAGTTATTTGTTAATTAATTAACTTGTTTGAATTTATTTTGAAATAATCCAGAATTGCCTACTGTATGTATGGATTCATTTATCCATTAATCAGCTTATTAATTAATTCATCCATTCATTCTTTCTTCTGTCCAGTGGACTCTAAGCAAAAGCACACAAACAGGTCATTCAACGATCCACCAAGTGGACAGGTACATAAAAGCATGCTTATAATGTGCATATACTGTAGCTTAGTAAACCTTAGCATGCTAATTTTGTTAAATAACACCACTTATCAGTATGTGCTGCAGTATGTACTTACGTATGAGTTCATGTGTACCTGTGGTTTGTCCAGGATGCTGAAGAACTGATGAATTACGCTGCCTTACACTTCTCTGATAAGAAGACCAAAAGGCCAAAGAAGAAGAGAGACCTGCCACGTGAAAGTATATACTCCGATGTCAGACATTAAGAAGCATATTTTTCTTTCTTTCTTTTTTTAAAGCAGAAGATCTGTTTGTTGATCAGACTTTACAATGAACCTAGCCAGCACATCGTCCTTACATTTGTTAGAGAGGTCATTGGACTGTGTGGCATCATTTTAATAGCTTGACTTATAAATGTCTACAATAGGAGGGGTTCTTTTGAGTATAAAAAGGGTGTCAGTGAATGGATAGGTTATGTGCGACTTTGTGTGTGTGTGTGTGTGTGTGTGTGTGTGTGTGTGTGTGTGTGTGTGTGTGTGTGTGTGTGTGTGTGTGTATCTGTCTGTCTGTCTGTGTGTGTGGCATTGTGAAATAAGAAAACAGTACATAGGAACACCATACTGTATTTTGAAAGAAAATAGACAATGTAGACAATGTCTAATTTGAAACACACCGTATCTACTGTCTTCTATTAAATCATTTTAAGCTGTCTATTTTGTTTTGTTGTGTTACTCATTCATGTACAACCAATATTTTGCCTTAGGCGTCATTCAGACTGCATGTACTCCCATGACAGTCCATGCTGTGGGGTCGTGGTGCATTTGTGCCTTTGAAATCACACCAGAATTCAGTTCAATCCTGCAAGAAGTGGGTCTTCAACTTTTTAGTCATTGACACTGCCTTCGTGGCAGCACTACCCCCCAAAATTTAGGGTGAGAGTTAAGGGGGTTAGGATTTGGGTTGAGGTTAAGGTTGTTCCTTTTAGACAGTGGTGCCTGGAACATGCCATTTAGGACAAAAAACACCTTAGAGCTAAGAAGCTACTGACTGACTGCCAGTCTTCTATTTCCTAGCGCACCTTGTGGGTGGTGACATGGTGCTGCAGGCTGTTTGCATTCTTTAACTTGTTGACAAGCATTGCCAATTGCAAACCTTGACCACCTTGACTGTTACAAGTTTATTAATATGGAATATGTCCTCATTCAAGAAAGCAAGCCTGAAATTAGTCGCACGGACACTTGTGTTATCATTATGCAAATGCTGTTAAAAAAAAAAACTTTGATGGAGGGTGGAATCTGCAGGTGCTTAGCATAGCTGTGCGGTCTGACCGAAAGCGATTCAGGTGACATGGGCGACAGAAGTAATTGACTTTTTTTTTGGCGATTTCGGCGAAAAAAGCGGCAGGTGTGGTGGGCGACGAAACTTGGGCAACTTGAGCGAGAAAATAAAATTAAACTTTGGTTAAGTTTATGTAATGAGCTATGATGCGATTCGCAGACTACTGATCAGAATGCAGATTTACCGGTGTGACTCCTGTAGAGAAGCAGGATTGAACGTTCGAATGCTAATGTCATGGGCAACTTTGTCGTTTTGGTTGCTGTGCTCAAGCGTTGTTTCTTTTTTTTTCTTTTTTTTTTTTTAAATCAGATAGGACAGTAGAGATGGACAGGAAACAAGTGGAAGAGATGGGGTGGGATCAGGAAAAGACCTCGAGTTGGACTCGAACCCAGGTCCCTGGAGTAATGGTATGATGCTCTAGCCCACTGAGCCACTGCGGCCCCCAAGCTATGTGTCTTGGGAGTCTTGGCAGCTCTTGTCATTTTATGGCTTGCGGTCTGAATTTAGGCTACAGTAAACTATTGTCAAAGAAGTAGGGAGAATATGCAGCATCCAGACGGCAAAACCAGCAGTGATAGGTCAGGCGACAACTACACAAATGTGCATTACAACGACAGGATTAAACTATGTTATTTCTGCACTCTTCAAAATAATTAATGTAGCCTAATATTGGTATTGGAATGTACAATATTTTTGTAGCATTTAATGTTGTTCCTTACAATTGAGATGGACTAAATAAAATGTATTATCTAGCCATTTTTTTTAACTAAATTAGATAGCTGGCAATAGTGCTATTGAGGTTCCAGTTGTCATATCATACATCGAAAATAATTTGTCTTTAACAATATTAGTACTCTCTTAAGTATTCCACTTCAGGAGCATATAGAGCACCACCCATTACTCAATTCAATGAATTTTCCAGGAGGTATACTGTAGGTCACCATATCCATTACGTAACGTGTTACTGCCATTTGTGGATTTGTTACATTTGCCCTAGTACAATACTAACACATCTCAAAAATAAATAAACACACACACACACACACACATGCACACACACGCACACACACACACACACACACACACACACACACACACACACACACACACACATCTTGTGAATACAAAAAAAGGAAATGTTTGCTTAAAGATAGGCATGGAAAGGAGGGGCCAGTATGGCTCTAGCCAGGGTGCTGAAGTATTGGAACTATCCAGGGTGCTGACAAACTCTATTTTTATCATGTATTATTTATGATAATGCTTTGTCTTTAAAGGAGAAATTATGTGCGAACGAATCCATGGCCCGGTTTTACGAAGTCACCGAGTAACTTATTTTCTGTTTTCTGTCTTTAATATGGCCCATTCAGTTACCATTGATTATCACTAAGTCATTCAGTGTATGTGTCATCAAATTATCTGGTCATTTTTCCCACATACAGCATTCAGTTATCTTGAATGACAGCTATTGACAGATTCTTCTCATTTCTGACTATTAGTGCTGTCAGTTTAACGCGTTAATAACGGCGTTAACGCAAACCCATTTTAACGCCGTCAATTTTTTTAACGCGCCATTAACGCATTTGACCCGCCATTATCAATGGAATGTGAAAAAAAAAATCTCTCCGACATTCCAACACCTCCCGACGTTTCAGTATGTCCTGTGTTTGTATTAGGCTTGAAGTAGGCCTACTGCTTAGCCTAGGACCTAGGCTACTCATGCCTACAGTAGCCTACACACGCACTGCACACACGGCACGGGTGTCTGCACTCTGCCCTGCTGCTCCGATGTCAGTGAAAACAAATA
Organism: Sardinella longiceps; assembly: GCA_027497455.2. Taxonomy (NCBI): domain Eukaryota; kingdom Metazoa; phylum Chordata; class Actinopteri; order Clupeiformes; family Clupeidae; genus Sardinella; species Sardinella longiceps. Next base: position 5,236,625 of record JAODXP020000010.1, on the reverse strand, counting down.
TTTTACCGACACAATCGTTGACATTCACTCGCATGTTCGCATATTTAGGTTGTTAATTAGCTAGAGGATTGATGTTGTCACTTAGAAATCCCTTCTCTTGAACTGAATACCCCGCAAATAGGCTAATATCAGTTTCAAAATTGCAGCGCGAGTGAGAGGTGAAACAGGTTGGAGCGCAACTGAGAGTGAATTTGTGCAAACGAGACGCATGTAGCCTACCTGATTCTGAACATTATGACCTTGTCACTAAAATGAGAGCTTCTTGCAGGGCAATTGCCAATATGGCAAAATGCATTTTAAAGGTATGCTCATGCAATGTAGGTTTATTCATGTAGACCATAATGCCATATTTTCATTGAGCCTCTTTAGAATAGCTTATAGGTTAGTATAATTTAAAGAGCCACCATCCAGGTTTTTTTTTTTTTTTTTTTTTTTGTAAACTTGTGACAACATAAAAGACATCAACATCTCTCTGGCAGTACTTGAACATGTTAATCATTTCTGATGCTGTAACTGGGTTTTCTTTTATTTTAAATTGGTATTCACCCCCACCAATGAATGCTGATAACAGCATTAAAATGAAAATAAATAAATGAAAATGGGACAAAAAGAAATCGAGGGACATTTAGAATAGAAAGAAATTTGCGATTAATCGCGATTAATTATGAGTTAACTACGGCAAAAATGCGATTAATCGCGATTAAATATTTTAATCGCTTGACAGCACTACTGACTATATTTGTCCACACAGTTGGCTAATATAATTTGAAATATGGGGTGTATTTTTATACACTCCATATTTCATATGTACAAAGAACCCTTAACCCCGGGCAAAAAACAAACATAGAAACTGAGATAAGAGACAAACTGCAAGTCTGTCCACTAAGTTTGTACAGTAATACAAAATTATTACATTTTTACAAATGTAACAACAAAAGCAAAACCTTTCGGAGGGGCTAGCTTAAAGGAAAATACCAGAGTGAATTCAAGCATAGCCCTGCTGCACGAGCCTTCTAACAGCAATATATTTCGCATGAAATGAAAGAATTTCGAACAACATAGACCTAACACGAACGCGAAACACTTTACATTGAGTCAATGTAACCTCAGATCTTACTTTCGATTTCCAACAGTCAGTGATTCAGTGTAAAGTGCCTTTTCGCTTCTGCGATCGCATTCGGTCTGAGCTGTACCAAATTATTTTGTTTCACTCACTAACTAGCGCATTTAGCAAGCTCTTTCAACAGGGCTATGCTTGAATTCACTCCGGTATTTTCCTTTAAGAGATATACAGTATAAACACAAAGAGAAGGTTAGTATGTCACTTGCCATTCTGACCTATTTTTCGAACTGAATGTTTCCCTCATAGAATTACATAGAGTGGGGCCTGCAGGCCATACATAAAGGCCATGAATAGAACTTAAAAAAAATAGTTTTAGGTGTGGATGACAAAATCTCAAATCAAGCACATCTATCAATGTACTGCAGCGCATAGTGTGAACAGAGCATTTGCGGTCATGGTGTGCGTTTTTGACATTCAGCGTAGTCTCAGATGGATCACTGCTTTATAACAGTAGGCGGAGGTCACAGATGCATTGTCAACAACGATTTGAGACACAGCCAGTGTCTTGCCAAATGCTCTGGAAAGTATATATTTCTGTACATGTTATGTACTGTACTGTACTGTATATGACAACATTTCCCCTTTTTTAATCTTTAAAACCTTAACTTGGATATTTGGATTTCTTTTATTTTCATTAATGCTGACATGACATAAAAAAAACCAATATACCACCATGGTTCTTCTAAATAAGACAATGTGTTCTGATTTTCTTTCTGATTTCTGATATATTCTGATTTTCTTTCTCATTTCTTGTTGGCCACCACAGCATTAAACACCATATAACCTTTTGTGACACACTTTTCTGCTTTCAAAGAGTTTACTGTGAGCGTTGCGGAGAGTGGAAACTTCCAGATGAAGAGATTGGTTCCTCTGCTCAGTGTTGCGCTGCATTGGCTCCTGCAATAACAAACACCCGCCCATCATTAAAGTTGCTTTTGCCGTCTGCTATATATTCTGTATTTTATTTCTAGGTCTCCTTCGTTGAATACACATTCAGCTCAGCATGGCGGTAGTTGATAAATGTATGAGGTTTAGCATGTTATTGGTGATTCTTAATTTTCATAGGAAAGCATGTAAGTAAAGCTCTTTTGTTCAGTTTAGTATTTATCTAGCCTATCATTCTGTTTCACATTTCAAAACATTTATGTTGTTCCAAAACGCTATAAATCCATTTTTGAAAATATTCAACATGTTTTTTTTAATTGATTATTTATGATTGGCCAGATTTTGAATCATGTTGATTTTATAATGCAAAAATTAAAATGTAAACACATGTGTCAACTGATATTTTTAAAAACAAAATGAAAAGAAAAAAAAAAAGATTTCTGAAAATGAATTAAAATGGCTTCCATAGCATTTTGGAAACAAACTCTGTAATTGATTAACTTATTTGAATTATTTTTCTCACCTCAGGTATGGGTGAAGTTGAGAAGTCAAATGAGATCAGTAAAGTTATTACTGCTGTTACTGGTGAAACAGCCACCTTAAAGTGCTTCTACCCATCAAAACACAGCCATGATGTTCTATACTGGTATAAACAAGTGGCAGGTTGTAAACCTTCTCCACTAGTTAAGTGGCAAGAGTACAGTCCTGGTCCCAAATTTTATGATGATTTTAAAGATTCCCGCTTTAATATAACAAAGCAGGACTTAGGTTTTCATTTGATCATATCTAACACAAAATCTTCTGATGAAGCTCTGTTCCTCTGTGGAGTTATTGATCGTGGATTAAACTCACATTTTCTAAGTGAAATGTATTTGTCTGTGAGAGGTAGGATGGATGTCATGGTTTGTTTGTAGAAAGATTGTTCTTATTCAATATGCTGTGCTGTTCACAATATAAGAAGCTATTGATTTTTTTTTTTTTTTTTTAGGGAAAATTCAGAAGAGGTCCATCTCAAAAGGAGATTCAGTGGTGCTTAACAGCTCTGTAGTTACTGATGCCAGTGCAGAATATATCAGAGTGTTCTGGTTCAGAGCAGGTGATGAGTCCCATCCAGGAGTCATTTACAGCAGCACAAACAGAAGCGCCGTCAGTGAGAGAACCTGTCACTACAGGCTTGCCAGGAACAACCTTAAACTCACAGACAATGGGGCATATTACAGTGCTATTTCTACATGTGGAAAGATGCTTATTGATGATAAGACAGTGCTATGCTTCGGTAAGTTTGTATTGTCGACCTTAGCAATTGCTTGTACATGTAGCCTATGCTGTACTGTTATTATTTGACCAATTATTACCTGAGATAATTACATTACTTTAGTGAAATGTTTTTTAATGTATGGACAGCGTGGAGGGCCAAACAGGGGAATGCCCTTTCCTCCAAAATGTTATGTTCTCATGAAATCATGAAATACATGGCTGCAATTATTTCTTTCTTTTCTTTTTCTTTCTTTCTTTCTTTCTTTCTATTTTTTTTATTTATTTAGTAGTTTGTATGAAAATTCTGGAAATTGCCTCCAACATAGTCCAAAAAGTCTATTATATTTCTATAATAATATCTTAATAATTATACTTAATAATTGTAGTCTATGGGGCAAAAACATTGAAATGGATATTTGTGATATGCAATTCATTAGCCTATAAAACTTAAGAATGCTATTAGAAAACTAAATAAGTATATGGATTGAAATACATTAAAATTTGCCATGATGCTTTAGCCTCCAAATCTCAATTATTTTCATAATCATTTATTGCTCATTGTATAGGTTTGTTTTTTGTCAAAAGTGATTATTAGATGAATTGTACATGAATTTTACCTTGCTCTCCCTCCTGTGTTGTAGGAGAGACAATGAATCCCTTTGTGTTGAGTCTCAGTGTTGCAGTGGGGCTGTGTGTCATTTTCATTGGTGTACTAATCTTCCTCATCTGCAAGAGAACACAATATCAGCACAATATAGGTATGAATATGTCTGTAGAACACATTAGACTATGAGACCATAAGTAATGCCTCGTAACAAACATGCATTGAACAAAGCATGAAGTGAACCTGCAGGAGCTGTAGGAGGTCAAGTTGTCATGTCAATCAGTTAATCATATTAACAAAGCACTATAAACACAGCATTGGTTGACCAAATAATAAAAATGAAAATAAAGTAAATAAATAAATAAAATAAAAACAATCAATAAAAAAGTCAAATGTGGTCATACACACTTTGTTTTAATATTCTCTGTATTCAAGCTTATTTCCTTAAATGATCTCTTTGAATCAGCAGGAGCTCCTTCTGAGGCCCTTAGAGACAAAGGTGTAGAAGGTGATCTTGACTCGGCTGATTATTCCTTAGTGACTTTCCCTGACACAAGGACTTCAAGAGGCAGAAATGAGAGGGAGTTGCAACCAGACAGCCCATACAGTGGAGTGATATATTGTGCATGATGACACTTTGAGACAGCACATCTGGTAGTCTTTGCTTTCTGTGTACTGTCTGGTACCTATAGTTTTGCAAGTGTAAAAGAAAATTATTAATAATAACATGTTATATTTCGGTAGCCTACCATGATGATACAGTGTGTCACATGTGTGACAAACTATATCACAGTGTAGTACCATGTATGATATCCTATACATAAAGGCCCCACCTTTATGTATAGGATATCATACATGGTACTACACTATATATACATGATGTTTTCCTGAAGCTCTTTTTACTGTATTCTCTATAATTCCCTTCACACCCTGATTGCAAACAATAAATTAATACTATTATGTAACATAATATAGGCTAACATTATGTTACTAATATAAAATATTAGTACTATATATTCACATGTACACATGTATTTTAGCAGTAGCACACACAATTTCATTACAATGAAAGTACAGTTTTGTACACAGTTGTTTTTCACAATAGCCTACGTCATGTTGTAGATAAACTCTACGAGAGTATTGTATTATATTGAATTGTTTATAATTGTACTTGAAATCTTTAAAAGTTTAAAATCTCAGACTGTTTATGAAATGAATGCCGCACAATGCACAGTGGTAGTCAACATCTGTGATGATACGTCAACTGTATGAAAGGATTGTGATCAATGTGAATGAACAAATGAATATGTATGAATTTGAACCATTCACAACAGCTTTTGTCACATTTGTTGTGTTTCTGTGCAAATGAAAAATAAATGTTTTGAAAATAGATTATGAAAAATGATGTTTCCTTCAGTGGCCATGCAAGCTTTATTACACGAACTAAGTAATTCACACTCAGATCATTTCATATTTTTAGAGAGTGAAAAGGCAGAATGAACTTTTCAAAAAGGAACTTGAAGTGCTTGGCAATTTATTGCATATATTCGCAAAGTACAGCCCGGGGGCCAATGGTGGCCCACAGAAAAAAATCGGATAAAATATTTTTTAGTCACCTGTGAAACAAACAGAATTTACAAAGAAAACACCATCCAATAAGCAATCAGTCAAAAATGATTCAATGGTCATACTATGTCTATCAAGCCCAATATCGCTTGTCCCTGTCCCTTCTCATTCATTCCTGTAGATTGGACTTCTGAATGTGCATTTTCAGATGCCAAGCCTCCTCAAACAGGATCTGCTACCCTAGCTTTAATTTATGTAAATATTATGGTAAAAAAGACAATGGTAGGCCCATTGTGTTAGAATCAAGTCATATGTAACATTTTGTTCCCTGAGGGAAATTCAGGATTTCATCCATCCATGAATTTGTCACAAACACACAGACACAGACACAGACACACGCACACACACACACACACACACACACACACACACACACACACACACACACACACACACACACACACACACACACACACACACACACACACACACAGCACATTGTAAGTGAAAACACACTAAACCGGAGCAGTGGGAGCTTGTTGAAGAGAGGAGTTGTCTTGTCTTGTTCATGGGTATTTTAGGCATGGATATGGAAGAGCAATGCTCAACTCCTTCCCTTGATGATATGTTAATATCAATCAAAGATTCAACCAGCCACCTTTTAACCTTTCAGTATGAGGCCCAAAACATTTGCATACATTTATCTTATCTTTGAGTAAAACTATTGGACAGACAGAGAAGATTTTATAAGAATGGTCTGCAGCAAGACTGCAAACTATTGCATCAACATATCACAACAAGTATCAATTTTGCAGCTAGCTGTTAAGTATTCATGCTTATTATTTTAACTGTAGACATGCAACAGTTCTTTGGGAGAAAATGTCTTCTGTTTGAAGGTAGCCTGACCACTTCCTTTTCCTGTTTTCTCTTTGTGACATATGATACACAAAGACGTTCGCAGGTTATATCCTGTTTCCTGCTATTATGTAAGGCCTGTGTCCCATTTTGCCTCTCTAAGATGACAGTAAGCACGTAGTATTCAGATTAAAAGATACTTAAGAGAAAGAGAATTGTATTTACCAAAAGGATGTTTTAACAAAATTGCCTACGGTTCACTTTACTTCTTTAAGACATCTTTAAACATTGACAGACTGCTAAGGACATCAAATTTGGAGAAGTGACATGGAACACACCCAAAACAAAGTTTTACCTCAGTGCCCTTTGAGAAACAGGCTGTTAACCTATTTTCTTCAGTTATTCTTTCTTTCTTTCTTACATAATGTGGACCATCTTAGCATTGCTTACCCTACTTTTTAAACAAGCGTAGGATGTCAGTTGTCTTCAATGCACCCATATGCAATCAGTCGACCTTTTGACCTCTTGAGACAAAGTATGACAATGAGAGAATATCAACCAAATCTATTTACAATGCAAATGTCAATGTTTCCAGAAATTAATTTATAATGTAATTAGTGCCATATATAGGACTTGTGGTGGCATAGTGGTCAGGGAACCTAGCCCCCATGCTAGTAACCTGGAAGTTGTGGGTTCGGTTCCTGGCTGCCATGTTATACCCTTGAGAAAGGCACTTAATAAGTTGGTGAAGTGAAGACTGGCCTTAAACTACATGATACTTGACAAATGTAAGCCACTTCAGATACAAACATCTGGTCATGTAAATTAGCCAATATTATAAAATTTGAAAAACATTAAAATATTTTTTTACATTACAGCATTACAAAAAGGTGTCATTGTTACGCTTGTACACAACACATATTCCACCTTTTTATGAAAATGGATTATTCACCACCTTAACTGGAGTTTACCCAGATAGGTGGGTAAAAGCAGTTTGGTGTTTTCCTACTCTGGCAACCCCAATTTTACCCATTTCTTAGCTTCAGCTTAGCATAGGCACTAGAATGTAAAGTAGCCAGACAGCAACTCTTTGGCAACATTACATTCCAGCACCTATGCTAGGCTAAAGGTAAAATTGGGGTTGGCTCAGAATGGCTCAGAATGTGCAAAATGTTTTTACCCACATATGTAACTCCAGGTAAGACTGTGAATAACCCAATTTCATAAAAAGGTGGAACATTCACAAGAATATTTGTCGATTAAATGTGGGACTCATGTAGTGTGTGGTAAAACAACCTAAAAATAGTAACAAAATATGAATATAGTTTTGAGAAAAAGGTTTGCTTGTTACTTCACACTCTACTGTCCAAATATAATCTGTAGGCCTAGTTAGCATTGAAACCAAGTAGCGCTGGGCAAGTTCCCATGTAGTACCACAATGCACCATGTGTGGCCACTGTATGAAAGGCAATGCAAGCCCGTGCAAGAGTAGGCCTACTGTATAAATGCATTTACTGTAAGACAGTTTCAATTCCATGGAATTCCACATGGCTCCACTAACGAAATGTCCACACTTTTTAGTGACATGCTACAGTGCAGCTGTCATATCTAGCTAGAAATACTGTACAAACAACAACAATGCAAAGAATCCATTTCTTACAAACAACTTCTGAAAAGCAAAACAAAAACTGTCAATTGTGTTCACAGTGTGTATATATTTTATTTGGATTCATGTATTTAAGCAATGGTGCTTGTTTTAAATCAGACGGAATCAAAATGTTCCCACGTTAACCCCATAACTGTATATACCTCACCTTTCAACATTTTCCGTAACAGGTCACTGCTCAAGTGGAACATTTTTTTTTTTTCGATGTGGAGTTCAGTACAGTATGCTTTCTTCTAGCCAATGACATTCATCTTTTAACCCTCATTCTGGTAAGTGTCACAATGAAACAATGCAGATGCTCATTTGACATTGAGACAAGAGGGGAGGAACAATGGCAGGCCCAAGCTTACAGCTCAGGATGATCAGAATTTTTATAACAATTTCAATGTTTTGCAAATTATGTAAGTAACTTTCTTGCATCTTATTTTGGTTGGAACAACTTGCAAATGTGTTGGATTTTATGTGTGATAGTATAGTATTACAGACTATGATTTAATGCATGCATAAGACATGTTATAAGGAATGTGTTTTAAGCTATCAAGCGACTAAAGTGACCATTTACCAATTGATTTATTTTGTAGACAAGGCACAGACAGACACTCCACAGCAGCATGAGCCCATAACCAGAGCTCATGTCAATGAAAGTGTTACCCTGAAGTGCAACTTCTCTGAGGACCACAAGAACAAGCGTTTTTACTGGTTTAAACAGACAGTGGGAAGCAAACCTTCAATCGTGGTACAGGTGCAAACGCATGGTGAAACAAAATACTCTGAAGGTTTTAACAATGGGAGGTTCAAACATAAAAAAGGAGATACAAATTTCTATCTTATCATTGAAAAAGTGAATCGCTCGGATGAGGGAATGTACTTCTGTGGAATGAGAGTGTCATATGAAGTGATATTTGGAAATGGAACATTTTTGGCAGTTGAAGGTAAGCACCATTTTGAAATGCATGTCATATATGGATCTTCTGAGAGTTATTTACATTATGTTTATCAGTTAAAGAGCACAGCACCAACACAACACCAGGCACTTTGTAAAACAGCAAACTCCAAAAAAGAGACTGGAGCACTCTGCAGCTAGTACATTTTGACTTGAATAAATGACTAGTTAACTAGTCGAACTTAAAAGACGTCAAAATGGGCAATATGCCCAAAATTCCCAATTTGCCCAAAATAAAAGACTGCAATCAGTGTAACGAACCTCTCTCACATTGCTCCCCTCTACTTAGGGTGTTGAGTAATCAACATTGGTGGGCCTTACCAACTCTCTCTCTCTTTCTTGTTCTTTCTCCCTCTCTCTCTCAAA
>JAODXP020000010.1:5199556-5227260 GCA_027497455.2 Sardinella longiceps | reverse complement strand
TGTGTGTGAGTGTGTGTGTCTATACGCACAGAAGATGCATGTAAATGTCCATATGAATGCAACGTGTGTATGTGATTTCTATGTGACTGTGGATGTGTGCTGTAGGTGCTGCTTCTTCGAAAAGAGGGAACCGGAGGCCTGGCAATGGAGCACAGCCTCGTTGGACCCGAACTGGCCTCCTCTTTTGGCTATGACCTCACTGTGGTAGACCTCAATGCTGACGGGTACATACAGCAGGGTCAAATGTATTATCCAGTAGATTAATGATATAAAAGCAATACAGAGATGTTTTTAACTAAAGAAGTACCGTCATGTTTTTCAGTTGAGTGTGCCTGTTCTTGGTTCACATAGTGTGGCATACATTTTTTTTTTCTTGAATGGCCTACTGCAGCTCAGAGAATCTCTGTTGTAAAAATGGCAACTAAAAAGAATTAAATTGTTATGTTTTCATGATACACCTGCCAAACTGTGTGATCTTGTGTGTAGGTAATCACTTGTTTTGATGTCCTTTCAATGACCTTCATGCTAAAATCCGCATTTAAATATATTTCCCTACCATTTGGTGTGTTAATGTCTGATAGCAATTTAATTAAAAGGCTTTGATGATTGGTGCCATCAAACCAGAGTGGTGGAGGCGTCTCATTCTGTCTCATTGTGTCTCATTGTGTCTCATTCTGTGGTGCTTTTATTAAGGTGGGATGATGTGGTGGTCGGAGCCCCTCAGTATTTTGAAAAGGATGGAGAGGTGGGCGGGGCTGTCTACGTCTACATCAATCGCGCCGGAGGCAGAGACTGGAGCAACCCTGAGAGCGTCCGTCTCCTTGGCAACAAGGACTCCATGTTCGGGTTGGCGGTTGAAAGCATTGGCGATGTCAATCAAGACGGATTTCAAGGTCAGTTGAGAAAAGGGCCTTGCTGGCTTCTTTTGTGAATGGGATCAAACACCATAAAAGAGGCTTTATCCACATCTTCTGTGTCAGACGTGATGCCCATGAAACACAAAGGCTGACTGAAATGGTTGTCTTTTCTGTAGCTTTCTTTTGGTTAACAAAGACAGCCCTGGAGAAGAATAATGCAAACATATGAAGAGGTCATTGAATGAGTACATTGTATTTACAGTATATTATTCTGATTAACCTAATCAGTCCAATTAACTCCAAAGGGATTGTTTTGGTTTAATTCGTTTTTACTTGACAATAACTTGACAATTTACTTGACAATTCTAATAGAGATTACTTGGAAATTACTAGAAAAACAAAACAACTTTTGACGATACACCTACTATACTCTTATACCTAGTACCTTGTAAACTAAGACAACTGACTATCAAATATAACCTTATATAGTTTTTTTTCTCTTCGTAATTTGGGCAAAGGCGTATCACATGTACTGTTGTTGTTGAACTCCACCTCTTGACAGACATTGCAGTAGGAGCACCATATCATGAGGGATTTGGGCGTGTCTATATTTACCACGGCTCTGCAGAGGGCATTCACAAGAAGCCTGCACAGGTTAGGAGACGTGCATACTCTATAATACTGTATGCCATTCCAAATAGCAGCAAAACATTCACTTTTTTATTTAAGCATTTTGTGTTTACAAAAAATAAATGTTTGTGATTTTGATATAATAGTACAGTATATTTGATATATAGTATAGTATAGTATAGTATATAATATATATATATAAGTATATACACTGGATCAATGAATGACGTTGATTATTTCAGATTTTAAAAGGCACAGAAAGAGGGAAGTTATTTGGATACTCCTTAGCGGGGAACCTGGATGTAGATGGGAATGAATATCCTGATGTAGCGGTCGGGTCCCTTTCAGGTTCTGTGTTTGTGTACAGGTAAGTTTGTTTGAGTGTTTTAAAAAGAAAAGTAACTTAGCGTGTGATTTCTACAGATGCAAAGCATACATGAATAATATAACAATCTAATTCTCATAGGGCAAAACCAGTCATAAATATTAGGAGGAGGATCAGGATAAGCCCTGATAAAATCAACATGAAAAAGGAAAATTGTGATCAGAATCCTGATGCCTGGTTGGTTTCACTTTAACATATTTTTGATTACATAAGATTAATTACCAAATATATATAGTGTGTGTGTGTGTATATATATATAAAGTGATATTGCTGTTAATAATACTGTTATTATTTGTGTCAATCATTCAGCAAAATCACAGTGGAGTCCTGTTTTTCTTACACCACATACCCTGCCACCTACCAGCCAAACCTAAGTAAGTAGCCAGGGGCTGTACACGCTCTGTTAGACCTGCTATGCAACACAAACTTTCCCTATCCAAACACAGGAACTTCAAACCACACACATTACACAATGCCATTCAGTGGCAAAAAGATGATAAGGTGCCTGCCAAAAAACCTGTCTAGATGGCAGGCCAGATGTTTTGTGTGCTCTATGAAGTATTGTTTTACCCCGCTGTAGTGAAATCGCTCCACGCTCGCTCAAATATTGTTTTTCTTACACCACAAATCCTGCTATGGATGCCGACTACCGGCCAAATCTAAGTAAGTAGCCAGGGGCTGTACACGTTCCGCTACTCCTGTTATCCCACACAAACTTTCCCTATTCGAACACGTGAATTCCTGACCACACTCCATTATAAAGTGACATTCGGTGGCAAAAAGATGGGAATTGTGCTAGCTAAGTCCTGTTTAGATGGCAGGTAAGATGTTTTGTGTGCTGTATGACTTCTTGTTTATTGTTTAACCCTGCTCTAGTGAAATCGCTCCACGCTTGCTCAAATTTTAAAACGGGGAGATATTCTACTGGGGAAATGATGCGTGGCATAGGCTACGTGGAGCGGGTTGTTGTGTGACTGTTTCACTTTTACAGAACAACTGTGGTCTTTGGTATTTTTTGGCCTTCAACTGTGCCTCCCAGGCAGCACTGCCCTCAAGGCACTATTCCCCCCCATTTAGGGTTAGGATGAGGGTTGAGGGGGTTATGTTTAGGGTAAGGGTTAAGGTAGTGCCTTTTAGGCTGTGCTGCCTGGAAGGTGCACTGTTGGGGACAAAAACCACCATTGAGCGCACACTGTCACAGTGCTGCTATTGCGGTGTTTGGACCTGATATGTGTGCTTGTAGCTGCTCTGATCTATATACCATAACAGTATAGCCTGACAAGCCAGACTATAACATAAAATGTATAGCCTGGCCACGATGGATAGAGCGTATGGGCGGAATCTTTCAAACTGCTGCTGCGTGCAATAGGATAGTGCTATGACGAGAGCCATAGAAAGGGCTTTGTATGGAGCTACAACCAATGAGAGCAACAAACAAGCCAAATTAAGCAGCGCTAACCCTGCCCAAAGATTCCATGTCCACATGTTTGGATAGACACCACCCATGTCTGGCTAGATGCACCCGCAGAGCAAATTAGTTGCTACCGCTAAGGTACGTCTAGGCTACTTATAGTTGTTGCGGAGAGAAAAATCAAAATATATATTTAACTAAAAACTTCCATGTGTTGAACACGCATTAATCCTTGATTTCTATTTCACAAACTCCACCTCTCCTCCACAATAAGCAATTGGCTAACAGTTTTGTGCAAGCACAGGTGAATTCTAGGTGGATTTGTGCATGACCTAAACTAGTGTTGTGACTCGTGAGTGGTATCGGCGCAGACCTGGAGCAGCACATAGCGACCGCTCTGACATTTTAATAAAAACTTGCTCCGCGCTCAGACTACATTTGACACGCTCCACTCCTCGCTCACTCCCTGCTTCGCTCCACTCACATGCTCTGCTACCTGCTGTGCTATGCGCAGTAGGCCAAGTCTGACTGGCCACTGCTGATTGACTGTGTGTATGAATTATGCCTCATGCCAATCCCTTACATCCCCTGGCAGATATCAACTATGAACTGGATGCAGACAGACAGAGGAAGGACTGGGGTCTGCAGTCTCGGGTTGTCTTCCAGGGCCCGGCCAAAGGCACTATGAGGCTGGACAGTCCCGGTAAGGAGAAGTGTCAGAGCACAGAACTCAGGCTACAGGTAGGAAAGCCTTTTGGTTTTTCATTTATCTACTGGCATGCCATTTACAGTCAGTTCATATCAGAATATTTTACATTTGACAAGTCTTATGATTGATTACACTTATGCTTTTTATGCAATAGGCTATCTGAGATTTTACTGACTGATGTTGAATGTAATTGAGTTTTGAGTGTTCACTGATGTTGAGAGTAGTTTTGAGCATTGCTTTAAACAGTTAAATAAAGATAAAGTATGATTGATCATTTAATCATTTCACAATGCAGCATTGCATAGCTACCTCAAAAACCAGAAAAGGAGATTTTAACTCATTCAAGAGATTACTGCAAATAATCTTATGTTTGTTTATATAAATAAAATGAAATAGGAAATGTGATAGGACAGAGCTCATCTTTCTCCCCAGAGGGACATCCAGGACAAGCTGAGAAGCATCCCCATCAGTGTGTCTACATCCCTCCCTCCCCAGAGCACCACATCCAGGCCTGGGTCAGCCATCAGCTCCCTACCTGAGCTCACTCCTGTCACCTCGCCACAAGACAATACAACACTGGCTGAGGTGTGTGTGTGTGTGTGTGTGTGTGTGTGTGTGTGTGTGTGTGAGAGAGAGTGTGAGAGAGAGAGAGAGAGAGAGAGAGAGAGAGAGAGAGAGAGAGAGAGAGAGAGAGAGAGAGAGAGAGAGAGAGAGAGAGAGAGAGAGATAGAGTGAGAGATACAGAGAGAGTGAGAGTGGGAATTTGTCTATCAGACACTACTGACTATCAAAGCTTGCTATTAGAGTTGTAAGGCTAGTTCTCCATGATTAGTTTTGTGCACGATTGTATGCATTGCAGAGACAGATAGTTTTTTAGGCTACGGTTTAGAAAAATAGGTCAGCACAAATGCTAGCATGAAAGCTACTTTCCAAATTTAACTTGTCAAATTGGCTAGGCCTATATGTGCCATACCTTTGAGTCTACTCATATCAGCTCTACCTGTTTGCTCCTACAGCTCAAATTTATGAATACAGGATGTAGAAGTAACAATGTCTGCAAGAGTAACCTGGCACTACAGTATGAGTTTGTATCCAATTCAAGAAAGGATGGCATAGACCACTTTTCACCATTAAGGAGGTACAGTAGCCTTATTTTCATTTCAACGAAAAGGGAATTTTTTAATATATATTACGTTGATTTGTACTGTACATAGCCTAAAATTATATATGTGTGGCGTTTTGAAATACAGTGAGAATGGCTTGGCAATGATTGCTGCCGGTGACAAGGAGGTGGGTCTGAAGATAAGGGTGACAAATAAAGGCGGAGACGACGCCCATTACAGTCGGCTGCTGGCCACCTTCCCTGAGTCACTCTCTTACCTGTCCTACACATCGAAGGACAAATCGGTGAGTCAGCACGTAGGGCAGCTGGCACACCTGCACTGCCACCCAACGTGTCACTTCCTGTCTGGTTCATATCCTCTGACTGTATATGGTCAGTGTTTCGTCTATTTCTCTTTCTTCACCTTCTTTTTTCTGTCTGTTTGCCATGCAGGCACAGGTGGTCTGCACAGCGAATGAAAATGGCACCCAGGTGAAATGTGAATTAGGAAACCCTTTGCCCAGAGATGCAGAGGTGAGCTTGAGTATGTGACAGCAACCTGGCTTGTTTCACTTGTTTAATGCATGATAGTTTATTCCAAATTCAGGATCTCAAAGGTTCCAAATATATTTATTTGGTATGGTAACATTTGATACAATTGTAACATTTTGACATGATAGAGTGTAGTGAGAAGAGAAGTTTTACTAGAGAAGTAAAAGAAGTTTTTTCTTTGTTTTGTAGGTTGATCTTTACATTGCACTGACTATGGAGAGGATCTCCTTGAGCACTTCAGATGTCAACATTACCCTGCAACTGGAAACGTGAGCTTAGAGAACCATATTTGTGAATGTTTATACAGTAGATGGTCATTATTTATATATTAGATTCTTTGAAATCATAGGCCATCCAAGTAAACCCTTCATTTCACCACTGATTTATGCATTAGATTTCAGTACCTGGTTTCAACACCCTCTAAAACTATAACTTTACTATTATTATTATTATTATATATTTACATGTAATGAAAGCATGTCCAAGGCGAACGCGTCTCGGCCAATGGCATCCAGTGATTCCTTTGTTTAATGCTCCCAGAACCCACTTACTTTAATTGAGTTGAGTGCATCTTTCTCCCTCACCTGTGGGAGCGCACCTTTCTCCCCCTTGCCTGGTTTCAGCCTGTGTTGAAGGTTTACTCATGCTCCTGATAGTGCCATAAAACTGATAGTGATGCATTCCTTTAAAAACATTCACTTTTGACCACAGGATCAGTACTCAGAATATCTCAGCGGTGGAAGCCAGGGGTAGAGTCATGTTTAATCTGGACCTGCAGATCTTTGGGTGAGCCTGCCAATAACTATTAACTATTAACTATTTGTTGTTAATCAATTATTTCTGTGTTTTGGAGGCCATGATTGTCTAAAAGGTGTTTTACCATTTCTTTGAATTTCAGACCAAAAAGTATGTTTTTTTGCAGTAGGCCTATCTCGATTTCTCTCTAATTTATAAATAAGCCATAAGGGTGGGTATTGAAATTCACCATATGGCTTAATGGTGCCCTCTTTGGCAACAGTTGTTTCACTTCGTTTGCTATTTCACATCACATCACATGTAGAGTTTGTTTTCATTTGCCAATATTTTAGTAGTTCAAAAAAAGTTCGATTTTATATAACTTCAATGTTTTCATACGAGGGAAGGCACAACCAAGCCCTAATTGTATGTTCATGCTAGCTCTTTCTTTGGTCATGCAGAACCTTTCCTAATTCATTAAAGCGAAAGCAAAAATGATTTTCCATTCTATATCACCTTACAGTGTCTTTTATGTCACCTTTTAGTCCCTTATTTAAGTATAATAATGACACAAAATAAAGATGATCTTGGATTTTGAAAGCTTTGTTAACATGAGTTGTGCTAATGTTGGGTTCTTGGGTTTCCAGCCGTGCACAGCCACCCCAGGTGTCAGTAGGGAAAGCTAAAGACGAGAGTAAAATGACATCCGAGGAAGACATTGGCGATCTGGTCCAGTACGAGTTTGTGGTGTGTGCCATTTCTTATTGTTTTCAAATCATTCCTTATTTAGACATGTGTAACGGATGCTAACTAGCTCGGCTAGCTGGCGGCAATATGTGTAAATCCTCACAACCCAATTCCTTGGGCGATTCTAACTGCTGAGTTAGAAGCCTGGGCATTTATGTCAGTTGTTAGAGCGTCTGACTCTCACACCGAGAATTTGTTGTAGTTGGCAGGGTGGCAGGTTCGAGACCCATGTGCTCCATTGTGAGGATGTATAACCCCATTGGGTTGTAAATCCTCACAACCCAATTCCTTGGGCGATTCTAACGGACCGCCACCGGCTACACATGCCACCACACAATTCCCTGGTTTGTCACAGTATGCCGTGCCTCAATTACTAACAGGCATCTTTTCTGTAACAGATTAACAATATGGGACTACCTCTGAAAAACATTGCCACCGTGGCCCTGAACATTGAGTGGCCCAAAGTCGATAAGAATGGGAAATGGCTCCTATATCTGGTGAAGATCAGTGGGAAAGGGATCCAGGAAGTGGCCTGCTCTCCCACACAGGAAATCAGTCCTCTCAAACACATCAAGGTTACCACCCAACCACTCACTGCAGATTATGAAAGCATTTCACTAAGACAGCTACAGTACAGCGCTATTTACTGACTTCAAAGCAGCACTATGGAACTTTTCACCACTATATTCTTTTTATACAATATTTTGTTCTGGTCCATATGAATGAATGGATGGATGGCATGATCTCCAAATGATCTTGGATCACATACTGTATACTGTATACATGTTCTTCATGGTCACATGGCATGTATACATGCTCTTCATGGTCACATTCTGTAGTCTTCACATGACTATAGTTACACTAGCAATCCACAATTTGTATTCTGCTGTTCTGTAAAGAAAACCTAGTTCAGCATGGCATTTCACAGCATTGCTATTGCAAACACCAATTATCATCATCTAACAGTGTCAGTAAGGTTTTGGGAAATGTTTGGAAGGTTTTTGTGCCTTTCAGATTGTTAGCTCTACACCAAAAAACTACATAGTGCTGCTTTTAAAGATAATTTTCAGGAACTTGGAAATTGATGTGTTTGATGTGTGTTACTACACCAGTTTAAATATGGTGTACATCTGATGCTATCACTTACCATGATTACCATATCCTAGGCTCAAGACACATCAAGAAGAAAGCGCCAAGCCGTGGAGCCAGAGCTAGAGGCCCTGAGCTCGGATGGAATACTGTCCATATTACTTGGCGCAAGGAAATACAAAATACTGGTAATTAACATTAATACACTAATAATATATTGTTGATATGATGTGTGTGTGTGTGTGTGTGTTCATCAAATGAATGTACTACACAACAAAATACATTACACCTAAACTGAAATAAATACATGAATGAAGATTGAATAAATGAACAAATGAATAAAGTAATGAATTGAATGAATTAATGAAATTTATTTACCTTTTCTACAAGAAGTCAGTCCCATCCTTTCTGTCTCCTCAGGCTTGCGGAGGAGAGGTCAAATGTGTGACTATAAAGTGCCCACTTCACGGCCTAGATAACAACGCAGTGGTCTCTCTCAGAGCCCGTGTGTGGAACAGCACTTTTCTGGAGGTAAATGGGCTTTCAAAGACTCCACACACATGTATTGCTTTCAATTCCCTTGTAGGCTACTTGAAAACCTGTCTAGGACATAATGCAATGTAGGCTACAAAGTGTCTACGAATATAATTCAAAGCCTTTCATCTTTTCCAGGAGTACAAGTCTTTGAACTACCTGGACATTGTGTTGAACGCTTCTCTCAGCCTGGTTTCAGCTCCAGAAAACCTTTACCTTAATAGCTCTCATGCGCAGGTAAATGCTATATTCTCTCTGTGTACACCAATGTATATGTATAGACATATAGGCACTTCAGGAACAGGGCCGGGTCTAGCCTTTTTGGTGCCCTAGGCCACATTTGAGTTTTGCCCCCCTTTTCTAAAAATATAAGAGAAAAACTGAAGATAAAAGGTAAGAAATATATTGTGATACCCCCCTGATATTTGGTGCCCTAGGCGACCGCCTCGTGTGTCTATGCCTAAAACCGGCCCTGTTCAGGAATAGCATGCTCCTATTACAGGATGTTGTAATTCACATCCCATAAACACAGCTAGCTCACATAAAGAAAAATATCAAATATGCACTATTTGGTATCCTTTATCTTATAGCTGGGTTCACTTTATTGCTGTTATTATATGGCTGTTAATATGTTAGTTATTCATTATTCTCACTAAGTTGTACAACGGGAGATTATAAAATATATGGAATTAAAGTCTATTATTGTGCAGTGGTCCTCCAGAAAGACAATTGGTAGTGTGAAGTGTCGGTAACTACATTGGTTCAATACCCTGTGATCTCCAAGGCTCCATACCTGCACATTAGGCCTACTGCAGGTGTCTTTGGATAAAAGCACTGACCACATGTTACAGTAAATGTATGAGCACAGGAACAGCTGTGCAATGGGATTAAAATTGTAAAGGTCCACTTGCTGAAGTGTGGTTGTGCGCCCCCTACAGGTGAAGCTGACGGTGTTCCCTGAGCGCAAGGCCCTGCACAGCAGGGTGGCGTGGTGGGTGATTGTGCTCTCCATTCTACTGGCCCTGCTCCTATTGGCCCTGCTGGGCTTCCTGCTGTGGAAGGTAGCGCCACTTTATGAAATATTTATGCTCTTCTGCATGCCTGTCAGAGTTAGTATTCAAATGAACATCATCAGGCAGGCAGGGAAGCAGGCAGGGTGTTGGTGGAAATCTGACTACAACACTTTTATGGCCTATACTCGTCTCACAAAGTAAATCATTACACAGGGCAGGCAGCATTTTATCTCAAGCAACAGTGTTGGAAAATGCATGGATAACATAATTGATAGATCACACTATAATTTGTTTCACATACCATCACTTAACTTATGCATACCCCATGTTTATTTCCTGTATACACTACATGTATATTAATAGAAATATAAACAAAGGGTATATACACAGTATACTGTATATACAAAATACAATATATGATACGCATATATTTCCGTATGCTCAATGCATGTGCTCTTTCTCTCTCATTCACACACACATTGAACATATGCAACTTGTACATATACTGCACATCCAACAGAATTAAAATATGTTCATTCCTGCTTTTCCCTTCAGCGTGGCTGCTTGAGTTGCCTTTCCTGTGGTAAGAAGAGGAAAGAGTATCGAGTAGTGTCATCTGACCATCCATCTGGAAGGAGCTGAGGATATGTGGAGATGATTTAATGTTACATTATTTTTCTATGTATTTTTTACTTCCGCCAAGGAGGTTATGTTTTTGCCGAGATCTGTGTGTCTTTCTGTATGTCTGTGTTCAAAATAACTCGAAAACTACTGCACGGATCTGGATGAAACGTTCAGACGTGTGTATTGGGACAAGTAACGACTGATTAAATTTTGGTGGTGATTGGTGATCCAGAACACCATCTGGAATTTATATTGTGTGTGTGACCACATTGCCTTGGCCGAGATCTGCGCTCTCCCAGTGCTTTTCTAGTTTTTTTGTATTTTTGATTTTCTGATTGTTTTCCTGTGATGAAAAAGCTGCACAAATGACATTTATAGAACAAACATTTTTATTCATTGGTTTCACATACACAATATGTTCCATGACATTTAAAAATAAAGAATTAAAAAAAAAAAAAAAAATGTTTACTTCACAGTGGAACATTCATACAAAAGGTCATGTCGACTTGTGCCATTATACTGTACAATAACATATCAAATGATTGTAACATGGAGATTAAGCACTGGCCATTTTGATTGAACCAAACTATTTTATAAACTTGTGCTTCCCACAAAACGACAACAGTTTATGCATGTGTGCTGTTTTATTTTCTAAAGTGGTACTGTCTGTGGATATTATGGACTATGTGACATAAAAGAGTACCAGCACAATCTATTGAACACTGGCGTAGTCACCATACTGAATGGATGTTGTTGTGTGGTATTGTCTCTGCAGTACTGTAGGCCTAAACTGCCCATTTCAAAGATTGAATGACTTGATTTAGTTTTACCACACCACTAATCTAATGTAATGAGTGTAAAGAGTCACAAACGCACACACACAAACACACACACACTCGCTCCTTTCCCATCATTAATGGGACACAAATAATGACAAACAGAGACATACAGTTTAAATAAAAATAAGGCGTGCTTTGACATTCAGAAGGCTTTTCAGTTTCACCATCCTTTTTTTTTTGCTTTAAATTTCCATCCTATCTAACTTTCTTTTTATCCTTTCAGTCACACTCCATGTGTTCTCCTTGTACACTTCCTTTGCTCCTACGCTTTCTTTCCTGTCGTCTTGTTTCTCGCTGTCTTTGTCAAGGCCAATACACAGCCCATCTGTATGTTTCTCTCACTCTCTTGTGCCTCCATCTGTTTCTCTCTCTCTCTCTCTCTCTCTCTCTCTCACACACACACACACACACACACACACACACACACACACACACACACACAGACTAGACAGACGCACGCACGCACGCACGCACCACCACACACACACACACACACACACACACACACACACACT
Source organism: Sardinella longiceps (assembly GCA_027497455.2). Taxonomy (NCBI): domain Eukaryota; kingdom Metazoa; phylum Chordata; class Actinopteri; order Clupeiformes; family Clupeidae; genus Sardinella; species Sardinella longiceps. The sequence goes on along the minus strand of JAODXP020000010.1, from coordinate 5,215,518 downwards.
TCTCGCCCTGTCTCCTTTCACCATCACTGGGCTATTTTCTTTTTTTTTTTTTTTTTTGCGGTGGAACCTTGGCACTCTGCATTCTTAGTTCCACAGGGCCATTGTTCTATTCCTCATTTACTGCCATTTGATCAAGGTCATCTCACTGTTTCCTCTCAAACAGAAATCACTACATACGCAACAATGCTGCCCTTCCACACAAAACCTTTTCATTCTACCAATAGGGATATCATTTAAAATAAATAAATGAACAACAACACTAAAATATAGGCAGGGATGTAGTGTCAGTCTGAGTTTAAAGAGAAAAGAGGGGAAAAAATTAAACAAACAAACAAAAGAATGGTTTCAACATTCAGCAGTTAAATACATTCATAAATACACAAAATAAATAAATAAATACATAAATAAACAACGCCTCAAACCAAACTTTATAAAACTCCTCCATACAGTACCTATCACAATAAGACACAAATAGGAATGCATGTGCCATGCTGGCAGACAATAGCAGGATAACTCCCAGGAACCCCCCCATCAGCCCTGCTAAAATAAGGGACAAAAGTTTGTTTGTGCAGGGGATTGACACGATCTACATGTCAATCAACAGTAGCCCCGTTTACATGGACACTTTCTTTTAATCCAAATAGAAATGGAACAATGGCTCGTCAGAATAGTGACCCATGTAAACACCTTGATAGAATGGAATAGAATTTCTGATCCGAAATGTGATTCGTTTGAAAAAAAAGTTGTTTTTGTTGAATGAAGCCCTGAATTCTCTTGTTTTCCTAATGCTGAATGGTATCATGACACAGACTTTTAGTGCCTAGTAAGTCATTTATTATGGACTAATCATTGTGATTGATGCAATAATAAATATCATCTGGAATGTCAGTCCTCTCATCTCCTCTATCAGGAGAAAGGTGCTTGGTCAGGTTGAAAAGACAACCCAAATCCAATGATTCAACATAAGAGATTGTGTCTTTACATAAAAAAGATGCTATGTAGCTCACTAATTTACAAACTGCATAGAGTTCAAAAGTGAAACTAACACAGATGACACAGAGGGATTGCTGCTGATTCAGTCATTTTCAATCAGGGCTTTGAAACTGTCATCTACAAATTCTTATTGCTTTTTTTGCTGATAATATGCAAACTGTCTTGATTGTGTGGATAATTATGCAAATCCTGACTATTTCCAAATATGAATAAGGGCAAGGGAAGATACCACTTGCATGTGTTTGTATTTATTCATTAGCTGCCAATGTTTACTTGTCATCTTATTTCTTCTATTGCTGTATCTTGGGAAATGTATTATGGTGTTGGTCGATACTTTTGTCACTTTTGGGAATTTTATGATACCTATTCAAAGAATTCAGCTGGTGATTCATTGAGACATTTGCATTTTCTACTGCTCTGATGTGCTTTAGAAAGACAATGGCACAAGGTTTTCACGACATTCTTTTTTTTTTCCCCAGCGTCTTCGGTCCAAATCTTTACCGAGTTTACAGCCATAGCAGGTTACCTCCACATGGGGGCGAGAGAGAGCACCAGCGACAGACTGACGAGGGGCACGTGAGAGGCTGTGTGCGAGGGTGTGGCGGACGAAGACTTTCCTCGACCCTGGCCGGCCCTGTTCCATTTGACGCTGGTCCGGTCTCGTGGCCGGGTTGGGCGGCTAGGACTGCTGGGGTTCCGGGGTGGCTTGCTGTATGGCGGAGAATAGGAGCCGTGGCCTGGCCAATCATCATTGTACCTTTCACTTCCGTCCCCGCCCCCTGAGCCACTACTCTCCTCCCCCTCAGCTGCAAAGACCGGAAACAGAGAGAGGTTACTAATGGGTTGAACTCACATGTGTTGTTTGGGAGACTAGGCCTCAAATAGGGGCAAAAAAAAACAAAACAAAAAATATGGATGGTTTCAACATTCAGCGGCTAAATACATTCAAAAATACACAAAATAAATACTGTCAATAAATAAATTGGTAAATAAATCAAATAAAGCTTTAACCCCTCCATACAGGGAGCCAGGATGACTACCTCCTGTGACAGTGTCTGCCAGGACACAGCACCTTTCCCAGTCCCAGTTTACCCAGTTCAATTGACGTGCTGGATTGGCCCTGGCTAAATTACTGGGGTCAAATAGCAGGCATGTCAAGAATAATAAATGCAATGTAAATTCTCTGCAATATTTATGACTATTCAGACTCACTGTCCATGAATTTATAATGTAGGAACACAGCAGGCTATCCATAACTTGTGACTGTACCGTTCCTACTCAGTGGGACTGCCAGTGTAAGAGAGTGCGAATGCAAGCACTCTAACCACTGAGCAAAAAAGCCAGAGGTGCGTTCAAGTTCGCTAACAGAGGCAAAACTTCGCGAACATAGGGGAACAGGTTGCAAATCCTTGGAAGTTCTTGGCTAACGTTTGCAAACACAGGCGAATGGTCTGAAAATGTAGTGCTCCGCTAACAGTCCTGTGTTGGATAGCAAAAGATGTACGTCCCGTTTGGAAATCAATCCCAAAGAGCATTAAGTGTTGTCAGAATGTCTCACAACAACTTTGTCTCACATTAAAAGCCTCCTCCGAGTAATTTCTACTCTGTTAGCCAGTTGTGTTCAAAGTATTTAGAACATTAAGCAAAATCGTTCAAATTCCACTGTTTAATGCAAACATGTTTGCGATGAGCGTTCACTTATGTTTGATGAATCTGAATGCACCTCAGGCTTCCAACACAGTGACTAGAAATGTTCTTAAAGTTAGGGTTGTAAGGATTTACCAGGTAATGCTGTCAGCAAGCCCAGGCTATTTGGCATCTGTTATATGGACATAGTCTAGCACAAGGGGCAACTGGAAAGATTTGGGACCTAAAGTACGTAAAGGTCTGGTGGTGACACTCACTGTCGATGAAGTCTGTGTCCTGTCCTGCTTGAGCCAGTCTCAGGCGGTTGGTGGCTACACGCAGTTCCATGATCAGCTGTCTGGTCCGGATGTCTGGCCGGGCAATGTCCACCTCAACCTCAGGGTTGTTGATCTGACTGACCAGGCCATCTCCCATCACTTCTGGTAAATAACTAAAACACACACACACACACACACACACACACACACACACACACACACACACACACACACACACACACACACACACACACACACACACACACATATTCTGATAACTGTTTGGTCTTGCACATCACTGTCTCTAAACCCGTGGGGTAAACATGGCCTTAGTGGAAATACAAACAAGGTAATTTATGTCCTCAAATTTCTAACGGTTTATCATGATCTTGATGAGGACAAATGTTTTTATTGGTTTTGTTTTGTTTTAGATAACAGCAGTATAGAATAGTAGAAAACCACATCGGGAATAATATTCAGACATGGTGAAGCAAGCTTTGGTTTCTCCACCTACTACTCACCGTCCTCGTGTCTGTCCATTCCAGCATCGGTCCTCATTGGTAACGTCTGCAGCTATTTTCTCATCGTTGCAGATGGTGTGAGGCAAGGACACCCAGAAGCCCTTCATGGGCCGCAAACGCTCCTTCAGATCTGACACCTAAAAATGATGCGTATACACACACACACACATACATACACACACACACACACACACACACACACACACACACACAAACATAGACACTAGTAAAAAAACAACACATTTTTGTGTCCTCCTCAAAATATGAAGTGAAAAACAAGTTAAAATGAAAATGTTCAGATTGCGCCAAATTTGCAGTGCTCGTTTGATTTCAGATAGTCTTTGGACAAAAATTCCCTATTCACAATCACATAGATTGATGATGACCATGATAACTTTATCAGTGTCCTGTCATTCTTGTTTTTTCCTTATTAAGTCCTTGTGTCTTTACCAGGCGATCCAGGTTGGTGCCGGCAGCAGTGGTGGGTCTCTCCTCTGGGCTGTAGTTTCGAAACGGTTTGCGGTTTCCACGCGCCTCCTTGGGGGAGCGCTTGGACCTGCTCGGAGCAGGCCGGGGGTTGCCACATCCCTGGAACACCTAGGATGACAAAACACACTGTGTTTGAAGAGTCTCCGTAACCAGGGATTAAATTGGGATTCAATATGTGGGGGGGGGGGGCTCTATCAGGGGTCCGGTGGCCACCCAATGCCCATGGTAGACTTGGCTCATTTGTTTGTTTATTTTGATTTTTATAATTTAAATGTTTATTGAGCAGGGACAATGTACAATATATAACAGAGCCTGACTGTAGCCATGGGGAGGAGTAGATGTTGACATAAAACACAATACTAAGAGAGAAAAGAGAGAGACTGTGGCTCACATGATAAAACTAAAATACAGAAATACAAGACAAATACATACATGACTAACATGCAATAACTCAAATAATAAAGAAAAAAAGAAAGAGAGACTAAAAATGCTCACACTGTTGATTTGTTTTAAGCCATTTCTTAAGCTGTGATTTAAAAGTGTTGAGTGTAGTGCTTTTCCTAATGTCAACAGGAATGCTATTCCACAGTTTAGAGGTTTTCACTGAGAATGCAGGTTGACCAAAGGTTGTGTGTCTAAAAACACTCAGGCAGTCGCCTTTAGAAGACGACCTTGTTGACCTTATGCTATTTGTGCTCTGATACACAAATTGCCTAAGGTGTGGTGTACTCAGCCTACAGTATGTCCCGGGACTCAGGCCCTGATAGCCCTGGCACAATTTAACCTCTGTCTGTAAGCATGTATTGTAAAGTGACATGTATAGTGAGCCCAAGTTAATGCACTCTTTTGACCACATGAGGGACATTTGGTGGATTTATCGCATCTGTGAATTACTGACACATGTACAACACAGTGAGACACTAAGCAAGAACAGGTGTTTAAAATACCATGCCTGTCATTTAGCTTAAGCCAAATGCCATTAGAGTTAGTGAGTGTATAGAGATATAATTAGCCTGCTAAATAAGTTACAGTAAGAGAATGAGCATGTAGGATGATTAAAGAATGTGACCACTAGAGTGTGCTACAAAATGATCCCCAATCTACAGTAGGTACATGTTTCACTGTTGTCTGGTGCTGGGTTGGTTAATGTGTAGAGAACAAATTTCAGTAGGATTAAAAACAAACAAAAAAAAAAACATAAAGGTACCATGTCCATCTACAACTGATAAGAAATGTTGGGGAGATTATTTTCTTATCATCTGAACAACAGTTATTTTGCAATCATATTGCAATCATGTTACAGGCTTACTGTAGTAAATGCAAAGCACCCCTCCACCCCTCTGCCTTACCTTGGTGGAGATGGTGACGCTGTTCTCCTGCATGTGCATGATCCCCTCTGACACCTTGACAGCGATGGAGTCAGCAGCCAGCTCCATGTTGAAGGGACCTCCTAGTTTATCAGCTACCACCACCAGCGCGTCTGATATGGGGAGAGCAGTGGGAAGGGGGTTGGGGGTAATAGAGAGATTGGAATGGGTGAGGGGTGGGTGGGATGGGTAGACAGATGCACAGGGAGATAAAGAATAAATAAGGAAATAGATGGGAATTGAGAGAAAAGCAAGACAAGCAGACAGACAGATTTAGAGATAGACAGAGGAAAGATAAAGACAAGGAGACAGACAGAGAAGAGAGATTAAGGAAGTCAGAAAAAAAACAGAATTTAGAATGTGACAGAATTCTCATACTGTTTAACTGTTTACTTTGTCATATCTTTCACTGTTATTTTTTAATGGATTGCATACCATATCTCAGGGATGCCTACTGTAATTCTAAATCAGTTACTGTACTTCATCTTTTTTTCCCCCTTACCAATGAAATTGTTCCATTCCGAGTCCAAGTCAGCCTGATTGGCCAGGCAGCCCTTCATCACATTGAGGCACAGTGAGTGGCAGGGCTTGACCGTGGGTATCCCTCGACAGAGTGGACAATACCACTGGCGCATCAAGGCACGGACACACTCCGATCCAACATTCAGCTACAGAGACACAGAGAGGGAGGAAAAGAAAGAAAGAAAGGAGGAACAAAGGAATGTAAGGAAAAAGAAAGAAAGAAAGAAATAAGAAAGAAAGAAAGAAAGAGAGAAAAAGTGACACAGGAAAGAGGGTGTGCAAAAGAAAAAGAGACCCAAGGTAAGAGAGGGAGAAAAGAGAAGAGAGTTCAAAGGAGCAAAAGACACAGAAAATAGAAAAAAAAGGAAAAAAAGGGGGATGATTCATTCTTGTCACGCAGATGGGGTCGCCGCCGCCTACTCCTACAACCTTCATAAATACTTAAACAAGGGAAAGACTCAACAGTACCAACCTTTATGGCTTTGCTGACAATGTCACGACCAGTGGCAAGGCCTTGGACAAGCTCTCTGGCAGCGATGAAGGCCCTGGACACCTACAGCCAGAATGACAGAGACAAAGCCAGAAAAGAAGGAAGAAATAAAAGAGAAGTGTGGGAGAGAGAGAAAGAAAGAGAGGGGGGCGAGAGAAAGAGATGAAAGAGTGAGATCTTGTTACCAAGGTAAAGCCCAGCGACATGATGGGATGTGTTAGCACATCTCCCTTCTGAAAGGAAGCAGGCTGAATGTGTGTTATCAGGCGTTTATTATGCAGCCTGACACCACTGAGTCATCCGCTAGAGTGCTTCTGCCCGAGGATTATCACTCCTCTGTCAACACAAATATTCAATCTCTTATAGCATGACATGTCTTTAAAGACAGCCAATCTTATGGCAATCCAATTGAGATAAATTCCATTGTAATACATACAGTAAAACAGTGACTGTAAGCTCTGCAATGGTATAAACATTCATTTCATTTCATTTCATACATTCTGAGAAGGTGGCATTGTAGCCTACTTGTAAGCGGAATTACAATTTTTGGACGTGTGTATTGGGAAAAGTAACAACTGATTCAATTTTGGTGCTGATCGGTGATCTAGAACACAATCTGGAATTTCTACTGTGTCTGTGACCACATTGCCCTTGGTGGAGGTCTGCACTCTCTGAGGTCTTTTAAAGTTTCACTTAATTTAATTTCATACATTGTGAGAAGGTGTCATTGTAGCCTACCTGTAAACGGAGCTTACGAGGAACGTCTCCAAAGGGCTGAAGCTGTTCGGCGTGTTTGCTGACACACTCCAGGTAGTCCTCACTGAACTGGTACTGGGGATTGACCAGGGAGAACACACGTTCTACTAGCCGGGACCAGAACTCGGCTAGAACCTCTCCCAGACTCACTGTGCCCCCTACAAACCGGAAAAAAGATCCAGATATAACCAACATAGAGAAAAGTAAAAAAGGAAATCAGATATTGCCTATATTGCACTATATAACCCTAATGGCCCTCATGGCTAATATCACTATGAGTGACATTTCAACACCTGAATATAAAGTCATTAGAAGATTGCTTTAATAGTACAGCTGATAGACAGGAATATAATAAGTATTGTGCTCACCAGAGTAGTAGCGTCGGAGTTCAACAAACAGGCTCTGGAACACGTGTGAATTCTGTGTGTATAGCCGACCGTAGGTCTTGGTGAACATCTGATTCATGGACTTTTCCGCCAGATCGGTGAGCTCTCTGAAAAATTCTGTATAAAAAAGACAAACCACATAACAGCATTCAGGAACTTACGCTCTTTTGAATGTAGAACTCAGAAGAGCTGAAGAAAGTCAGCTCAGAATGAGACGAGACATACAGTAGGAACGAAGCCACTATTAATAGCACAGATCTTTCTTGTCTGACAGAGTCTAACGTTTTGTTTGCAAAGAGAGCAGTGGGTACACCTATACCTAACCGGTAGCTGTGGTTCAGCCGTAGGAATGAGTGATTGCTAGCAAATGGAATGACTCTCTTGCAACCAAACTTAAAGCTTATTATAATAATCGCTGCATTTGAACTTATGAATAGAAGAGTGCATGATGTCCTGAGTAAAAGTTAGGCATGGATGTATGTTAACAGTATGGGTTTAGATTCCTCGAGGTGGTAGAGGGTATTGTGTATGTTGTATCAATGTGTCAATCAATATGTAATGTGGGAGTGCTGTAACATGTGTGTGTTTTTGCTTCTGTGACTGTATACTTGCTTCCTGTAATTGCATTGTCAAAATAAATAAAAATGTTAATGACAAAAAACAAAACGAAAACCAAGCCCTCCTTACCATCAAACTTGCGGTGCCTCTGGGTAAAGGAAGTGAGCAGGAACTGGCTGCTGTCGTCCATGGCGGAAAGGAAGTCGTTCTCGCTCTGACGAGCCAGGGTTTCCTCCATCAGACTGGAGCAGCAGGTGTAGTCCTGTGGGCATAGCCTCAGGTGTTCACCTGAGCCAATCAGAGACGAGACCAGTCAGACACAAGCAAATCACAAATGCGCAAGCGAAATGGAAAAAGGTTAGAATGGCAAGCTATTTGTTCATCACTGAGATAGGCTAGATCAGAAATAAACAGATAATGATCTCCCAAGAGACCTAGCACATGTAGTCAAGGCCTAGGCTACCCTATAGACGGCACACTGATCCCTTGGGTAAACGGATGTCATTAAAGATAAAAACTAAACAAACGTGAACAATGAGGATAACCATCAACGGTTCAATATTTTTTTTTCACTGTTAAACCTTTCAAGTACAAAATAAGCTTCATTTGAGACATAGCCTAGGTTTGTTAAGTGTTGAGTCTGTGTATGTCAATATACTGTAGCAGAGTGTGAGCCCAATTCCCACCACACACTCTAAACTGAACCTAATTAACCAGGTGGGCCTACCAGATGTTAAAAGACATTTTTCCAATACTCCTCTCTATGACATTCGGGAGTGTTAGTATTGGCACGTCCACAGACGACCAGCTGAGCAGCTGCTTGATTAAAAAGAAAAAAAAACAACAACCCTGGTTCATTTCAATCTGTGTTTTAAAAAACCCAGCCGTGCAGCCTGAGGGAAATGACACCTCTGGGGCCTCAATGAGGTGCAATTAGTCTGAATTATGTTCTTATTACGTTCTTTTGTGGTTTTGTGTAGAATGCGTTGGAGTCAATCCAGCGAGCGAAAATGACAACATGCCAGAATTCTGCAAGCTGAGAGCATTATTTAGTCTTTTTGTATGGGATGCATTCTCTCCTGAGAGACAATAGGAGATTGAGAAACATAGACTCTCTATGACAATGTCTTGGCAGAAATAACGTTACTATATTAAACAAGCCTAAAGGCCTACATAATGGCCATGCCGTGGCTGAAACATGCTTGTATAAAAAAATTTCTTTTCCTCCTTTTGTTCAGTCCTTCTCATCCCTCTCTTCCATCTATATAAACTCTCTCTCTCTCTCTCTCTCTCTCTCTCTCTCTCACTCACTCATCATCCCTCTCTTTGAGCCATCTGCTCCCCTGGCCCACGGGACCCCGAGCCAAGACTCAGATGGAGATAACAACACACACACACACACACACACACACACACACACACACACACACACACACACACACACACACACACACAGTGCTTGTGGGTTGCCTGCTGAATTTGCTGATTATTTATATAACCACATTTACAAGGCATGGCTTTAGCTGCAACCCAGACAGAATTGTAATTCTGGGGACTACACACGCACACGCACACACACCCTACCAGTTCCGTCTCCCTCTGTCTGTCTGTCTCCCTGTCTGTCATCCTCTGCCCTAGACAGACCACACACACATTATGGCAAAATTATCTGGCCTAATTGCCAGTCTCTGTCACAAATATGAACCTTTTTAGGATCTGAAGTAGGCTTGATGCATGAACAATTAAGCTATACACTGACAGACTTCAAGAACAAATTGTCACATAGACATAGGCTACCCCACTAGCAGCCATAAAGGGGTAATTATGGATGAGCGTGTCCATTAGCCTATTACACAGAATGAAGCCGTCGTGGCTATCTCAGCTATCACAAGCCTGAGTGACAGCCCTAAAACATTTCAACTTTTTTTATTGCCTCTTTTTGACAACTTTATTTTACACGACAGTACACTTCACCCCACAATTCTGCTCGGATAGCCCAGAAGTATAGGCTAAGCCCCGTCTCATGCTGAGACACATTGCAACGGTCTCAGAGACTCTGGGGTTTCCCTGTGGTTGAGTCTTACCAGATATCTGTGTCAGCGGGGCAGTGCTGAGGCTGTAACCCTTCTCTCCATACACCTGTCGTGTCTCCGTGCAACTCCGACCCGCCATGGCAGAACCCCAACTCCATGCCAGGACAGTAATCACACACAGCGCCACCGGCGAACATGGGTTCAGTAAAAACTGATGAACCATCTTAGCTTCTTCACATTTAAATGTGCCCTGTGACTACACCCACGCCCCAACAGCGTTTGCCCGAAATCGTCAAGATTGATTCTGTACTTTGGACGAAATTGGTTGCTTGCACCCGAAGAAAAATCAAACAAGCAAAACAATGATTAGCAAAAAACTGTTTTAAGGTTCTGATACGATAGCTATTTCCAGTGAGGTGGACGATACTCCATTTGTTTTAACAAATTAAGTCATTTTAGTCCGCATCATTGCATAGCTTTGCCAGTTCACCAGTTAATCATATAACGAAGATTTCGGCAAAATTGTCCTTGAGTAGACTACTTCGATGTTGACAAGTCCTTTTCTTTGTCCTGTGTGTCCTGCGAATGAATGAAACAGACTTCACTTGCGCTAGCCGGCGGTAGTCATCCCTTGCTTTTCGATGTGTGTCAGAACAATGAGATTCGCAGCCAGAGGACCGAGATGGAGACAACGGGGAGGTGTGTGGAGAGGGTTGCGGGGGAGGGAGGAGGGGAAGAGGGAGAGGGGTGGGGGTAGGACAGCCCATCCCCAGATCCTGGGTAGCGGTAATTTGGCTTTCCCCGGATAATTACGCATCCTAGCCAAATATGCAACCCATCTCAAAAAGGCTTGGCTGTTTCCTATTTTAAAACACAGATTCTTTTTGCTTTGTATGAAATGAAAGAATGGATTCTGGCCTTACCATACCTTTTAAGATTATTCAGAATTTAATTATTTGACATTTATTGCTTCATTATAGCATTGGTCTGTGGTATACTTTCTTGTTTATTTATTTGTTTACAGAATAAAACGTCAAACCTAAATTTTAACTGTCTGTCTCAAGAAATCAGCTACAGTGTTAACAAAAAAATGAAAAAGTGTGTATGGGACTAACTCAGCCTGGCCTAGGCTTTGTATTCACCAGCTGCCTCCTTGTCTTGATTGTAATGCACACCCTTATTGATCCAGAAGAGGATGAAGGACTTAGGCCTAAGTGGAGCATGCTTTATGTTTGTGCATGTAGAACAACACTTTGAGTTTGAAAAGGCATGTTGTCTTTCTTTGACTACATAAGAAATTCTGTCTCTTGTTGTACACGGTTACTGTGCAGAAATATTTTTTTTTTACCAATCAGAAATAACGTTATGGTTACTGATGAGCTGATAGCCAATCAGCATACAGGTCACTTTAACAGGGTTCTTATTCTTCCCGCCTTTGGTGGACTGAGGTAAAATAGCAACAGCAAGAGTACGATCTTGTGTATGACTTTCACCCTGTACTGTCAAAGGAACAGGGCAAACACTGAGGAACTTTGCAATCTTTTTGAGACAAGTCTACTGCGACTACTAGTTGTCAACACAGGTAAGGTAAGCCATTTGGTTTAAATGCTCAACGCTAATGCTTGATCACATGATGCTTGATCAAATGAGGGCTACTAAAAGTCGGGTAGTTTTAATGTTAGATGGGTGAAGTTACAACATGGGAGGAAAAATAGATGGCTTAGCTAGGCTTGTTCCTAAACTTGCATGAACTTGTAACTTATCTGACGTGAAACACTGAATCTCATCCTTAACTAGTCGTTTTGGTTGGTTAATGTTAGTACGTACATGAAACAAAACAACTAGCCTAGTCATTTTTGCCCTTTAATTACTGGTAGTCATGCTAACTAACTTTGGATAGGCTGGCTGCATTAGCATAGAGCTAGCCTACTGTATCTAACCATCTGAACAAAAAAACTCTCTCTTGTTTTTTTTTTTTTTTTTCCATGTATGTAAATAGATAAATGGACATCAACTTCCACAATCACACACACACAAGCAAACATAAGAAGACCTAGGCTACACTTTAATATTGCTAATTTTTCAAGGCTGTCATCAAAGAGTAGTGAGGGTGAAAAGGGTAAAAATTAAGTTGAGCTTCTTTAACCTAATATTTCTGCTTCACTAGCCCACCAGTTTCTCCACTCAGCATGGACATGGAGCAGTTGCAGGACTCAGAACTGGAAAGGTGGGAATGTTGAAGGTATAATGGTCTGGTTGTTTACTGACCAGCTTAGAACATCTCTGGTACATCATTGTTCTTTTCCTTGTTTTGTGTTATGGTGTAGTTTGGAGGAAGAGATCTCAGAAGACATATCTGAATCTGGAAGTGACTTTGAAGTTCAACTCAAATCCAAGAAGAGGATCAAACACACAGTGGCCAGTGGAACCTTGGTCTGTAGATCTGTAGACACACACACACACACACACACACACACACACACACACACACATGCACACATGCACACGCATTCCTTGGTTATTCATTGCTATTCATTGCTGTTGCAGAATAGCATATGTTGCTGCAAGCTGTATTTTTTTTTTTTTTCATTTTATTCATTTAAAAAAATATGTATGCTTCTCCACCCTCCCCCATTTCTCCAGCCACCCAAGAGACCCAGACGAAACGTGTCAGACCAGTCAAGCCTGAGTGTGACGCCCCCGGCTAGCAGTCCCTCCCCAGTGCAGAAGGGGCCCAGGCGCGGCAGCCGGCAGCAGAGAGGGAGGCAAGGGGGAGAAGTGGAGGAGGAGGAGGTGGAGAAGGGGGGGAGAGGAAAGGAGCACACTACTGCTGGGAGCCTGTACGAGGCCGTCAGGTCCGGCCGCAGCGCTCTGGCGGTAAGGGAGCTTGTGTGTGTGTGTTTGTGTGTGAAGCAGAGATGGGGAGTGAGTGAGTGAGTGTGTGTGTGTGTGTGTGTGTGTGTGTGTGTGTGTGTGTGTGTGTGTGCATGTCTGTGAAGGAGAGAGAGATGAGAGAGTGAGTGAGTGAAGGTGGAGGATGGGGATGAAAAGGGGAGGTGGGGAAATTGAGGAAGAGAGATGGAATTGGAAAGGAGTTGTGGGAGAGAGAGGGTGGGAGGGAGAAAGATGAAAGACTACAGAGATGAGAGTACTCAAGGCCCTGAGTCTAACTCTTTTCAAGGTCCTGGCTCTAACTTTTTTCAATGCCCAGGCTTTAACTCTTTGGAATGATTTCTTTAGACCTTTAAAAATATTGACTACGTTTATATGCATTCATGGTTGAATGTGCAGATATTTTTTTCAGTCAGCAGGCTGCAGTTGTGAACTACGTCTATTGGCTTAAACTTTGAAATTACTGAAATAATTATCTCAGATTTAAAAGCAGCAAAAATATTAACATTTACAGTATTCATGCTTTCACAGTAAGGTGCTGTACATTGCCACCATCACCGTCTGCTTTTTTACTTTAGAACATTGATTGCCATCTAAACTAGGATATTTAGTTACCTTATAAAACACCCTTTTCAGAAACTTGATGTAACAAGAGTAATGAAAATATTACTGAAAATATGTTCCACATGTAAACACTCTCACTCTGTAACGGTAGTCTTCTTTTCCTCTGCTGCCATGATTGTAAGTGAGTTGTGCACTGGTGCTTTGAGTGGAGGGTGGGGTTGCCAGACGTAGACTCACAAGAGAAATGAGAACAGACAGACAGAGGAAGCGCATCGTTCATGCGATAGGGATGGAGGGGCTGATGAGATGACAAGGAGATGGATGAATGAGAAGCTAAATGGACTAGATGGGGGGTGGGGGCTCTGTGGGTGTTGAAATGGGAGTCCCTGACCTTAGCACACTCCCCTCAGTGTGCCTACCCTCCACCAGCCCACCCCCCCTCCCCTAGCCTAAAACTGACCTTGAGTGGCATATTCATTCGCTTCATTGGCCGTCTTCTCACAGACGGTGGTCTCTGAATGGCTTGAGGACTACAAGCAGGAGCGTGAGGCGGGCCTTCTGGAGCTCATCAACTTCCTGGTGCAGTGCTGCGGATGCAAAGGTGAGAGGTCACAGAAGCAGGGGGGGTGAGTGGCTGAGTGCATGTTGCGCTCAGTGGGGGATAATTGAGGTGAAAGGTCAAAGGAATGCCGTTTTGACTTGTCATTAAGAGTCATTGATCGGCCCTGCCTGGACCCCTCTTCAGCCTTGCGATGGCAGGACCCCCCAGCTTAAGGGAGCTGGCAGACCAGAAAGCTTAAGCTGCAACACTTTGCTCATCTGTGTCCAACAGGCTCTACGTACACAAAAAGTGAAATGTTTACCTTGTGTATGTTTGTTTAAGCTTAATTTTAATCCGCCTCACACTTGGGATGGCCTAGGCCCCCTAGATGCTTTCCATACATTGGAGTTTCGTAGATGGAATCCAAGATCTGATCTGAGCTAAAAAAAAAAAACCCCATTAATTAATTCATACATTTGTTCATTAATTCATTCATTCATTCACAGGTGTTGTTAGCAGAGAAATGCTAACTAGCATGCAGAACAGTGACATCATCTGTCAGCTGACCAAGGAGTTCAGAGAGGTTAGTTCTGTGTCCAGATGGTGTGTCAGAGGCTGTGTCTGTGTTGAGCGATAATAATTCTTCTCTCCTTGTCACTTCCATGTTGTGGATGGCACACTATTTCATCTGTCAATTGGGACCTTCTCTGCCACCCTCCCCCACTCTCCCCCCATTTTCTCAATTCTTTCCTCTCCTCCTCTCTCTCTGTCCTCTCCTCTTCTCTCCCGACTCCAGGACTCTTCGGCGTACCCTCTGTCATCTGTGGGCCCCCAGTGGCGCCGCTTCCGTGAGAGCCTCTGCGAGTTTATCGCTCAGCTAGTGCGCCGCTGTCAGCACAGCTTGCTCTACGACGACTTCCTGTTCAGCACCCTGGTGTCGCTGCTCACCGGTCTGGCCGACTCGCAGGTGCGAGCCTTCAGGCACACCAGCACCTTCATCGGTGAGTGAGTGAGTGAGTGAGTGACGGCCTGATCTGTGAGCATCCTGTTTGACTGCTCAGGCAAGAGAGTTACCTGATTAACAAAGGCACAGGATGAGGAAGCCCTGGCAGGATCCTTTTAAAGAAAGTTTTTATCTCCAATGAACAGATGCTGCTTATGCATTAGCCGTGGGTATCAGTCATGTCAAAGATCCAAAAAAAGAAAAGCAGCAAGGCTTAAATTTATTTTTGAGCAAGCCAAGGAATGACTGATGCGTTTCAACACTTCACCTGCATCTGGGTTCAGCCAACACACAATCAGTCTCAAATAAATATCAGTTGTATGTTCCTTATTTGCTAATATAGGCTACTGCTATTGTTTATGAAGTGAGGTACCTGTTGCTGGTAAGAAATTTAATTTAATTGAAATTCCTCAAAACAATACAGACAGTGACGCTGATAGACAAAGGTGAAAACGGCCATGCCAAAACGATGGCTTAATTAAACAAAGGTTCTGTTGGAAATTTCAAGCAGCCGAGGCCGTTGGTTTACGTCCACAGGATAGCACTACTCAGTTGTCAGAGATGGAGCGCTGATCACCTCCAAAATTGAATCACTTCTTACTTGTCCCAATACAGACGTCCACAAATTTAATCCAAATCCGTGCAGTACTTTTCAAGGTTTGTCGTACACAGACACACAGACAGACGGCGGTGAAAACATTACCTCCTTGGTGGAGATAATAATAATGAAAAGATCACTTTATTCCTCCCATTCACTTTATTTCTTGCATGAAAATAGCATTCACACATTTTTTTTATTAAAATGCCACTCCCATTGACCTTATGTGTTTCATTTAAGAAATATTCACATACACACACACACAAACAGATTATAAAATACTATAATGCAGTTGTTGGAATAGGTGTGAAAATGGCTTTGATGTCCTGGCATTCTTCTCACTGA